>QZGG01000636.1:0-115238 GCA_006409495.1 Sedum album | reverse complement strand
CAGTGCCCCAACTGAATTGTTCGTCAGCATAGTCGGATCTTGAGTGATAATATTTCAGTTCAGGCCACAAAAAGTGCCATGAAGCTGCTAGTGGAGATTTGTCCATGGGGAAGAAACAGGATAAAGGCTGTCGAGGCCAAAGCAGTGTCAACTATGATTAAAATTCTACATCAAAGCTCGGAAAGTCGGATCATTGAGTTAAGTCTAACTATTTTGGACCTGCTATGTGGGTGTGCTGAAGGTAGATCTGAGCTGTTAAACCATCAGGAAGGATTGGCAGTGGTGGGAAGAAAATTGCTTAGGATTTCACATGGGGCAAGCGCAAAGGCAGTTAGGGTTTTATCATCGATATCAAAGCATTCAGCTAATCCTTTGGTTTTGCAGGAGATGTTGGACGTTGGGGTGGTGGAGAAGATGCTGCTGGTATTGCAAGCTGATTGTGGCGTGAAAATGAAGGAGAGATGTAGAGAGATGTTGAGGTTGCATGCTAGGGTTTGGAGGATATCGCCTTGCATTCCACGTGAGTTACTTTTACACTATCCAAGTTCCCAAAACTAGTGGAAGGTAGTGTTTCATTTGTAAACTAAGAATGAGTCCAAATGAATTTATTTATATTTACTTTGATTTTTTACTTGTTGCGTCCCTCTGCCTACTTAGATGTGCAGAAACTCAAAAATGTTATGAATCCAAATGAAAATGCTTTAAAAGTTACTCTTCAATAAAAAGCGAATTTCTGACCTCATTCCATAATTCCTATTGGTGAATATTTCACGTGCAATAATAAAATATCTAAATGTACATCTATCATTCCATATACCACCATAACCCCTGAATCCATCAATTTGTATTGATAGTTCGAAAGTAGCCATCATAAAATATTCAGTATGTAACTTACTAAAATATAACTGCGCGCTTAGTACTGACATATTTATTTTAGAGTGGTAAATGACTTCATTTTGACAAATGAGCTAAGCAATTAATATGTATATATGGTAGTAATAAAAGGTCAAAATCATTTTCATTTAACTCGATGTATATGATTATAGGTTGCAACAGATCAGGATCCAATTGGTGTTCTTTAAACACAAATATCTTACTATTAATAAAGCATAAGCCCCTTAATTGTCAGTTATTTTTTTGAAGCCACATTTGACTTCCAAAAATACCCCTGCTCCTCCATATATTTACAATATCATAATTATTATATAGTATTTAATTTGATGTTATATATATCTTTAATTAATAATATAATTAATATAAGTGAACTTTTTATATGCACAAATTTTTGTGCACTAAAGTACTAGTATGAATGAAGCTACAAGCGCAAGTAGATGTCAACTATTTGAGGACAGGTTTAGGACAAAAACATTTATTTATTTGGATTCAGATCCAGTGCTGCAATAGAAAGTTGTAACAACCCAAAATTACGTAGTTTTGATAAATAATTCATTCAAAAGTACGTGAGATTATATTAAATAACCTCAAAGTGACGTTTTTAAATACAACAAAAACTAGAATGGTGAGAGCAGTACACATGATAATAATTAAGTTTGTTTGAATGAATTTACATTTAGAAAGAATTTGGAAAACATTCTATTTTGAAAATTTACATTGTTTGAGTCAAAAATACTAATTTTTGTTTCTACATTCTATCATACTAGTATTTTGATGCACATTGTGCAAATATAAAATTTGGGTGCATTAAATGTAACTTAAAGTATGTGAAAAGTTGAATTGAAAATTAACTAATAGATGAAGGACTAAATTGAAAATTGAGGAGTGGTAACCGTCAAACACCACTCCCGAATTCTTAATAGGAAGATTATACAAGATATTAGTGCCCATATTACACTTTTATTTTTTTTGTATATAACATTTGTATATTTTTATTGTCAAAGGCTAATTTTAGAAAGTGAAGTACTTTAACATCAATGTAATTGTTAAGATGGTCAATTTCACTTTACATACATCAGAGAAATCAAGAATTTTAACCAATGAATTAACGTTGATCGTGGAAGTTGCAAGGTGTGGTCATCCAGCAACTTCCGCCATGTATGGCAAAGCTCAACATTATAGTAAGAAAAGTGAGGACAGGCAACTGCAATGGGTCTAGCTTTTATATTAGAGCAATAAGTCAGAATGGTCTGGTTCTGGGATTATCTGTAGCCGTGAGACCTTATGGCTGCATTTTTGCATGCTGATATTCTCAAATAATATTTGACTCTCATGATGATGCGCTTTTTATTCAAAGGTTTAAACTTCCGATCCTGTTCTCATTGCTTGATTCTTAAACCAACATAAAATGCTGCAAAAATGTTGTGTAGGTAGGCGAACTTGCCCTGAAAATGGCTTAAGAATAAACGTTGCTGTGCTAAACGATTAACTAATGTTAAACTAGTGGATTACACAAAAACTTATTAGAGCTTGCGGGAAGTTTCTTCATCTAATTGCGTTAGCTTCTGATTCAGCTCGCACAAGCTTATCATTAATGCCATGAGCCCCTATCATTGCTTCCAACTCTACTACTTCTACCATTCCTTCTTTAACATCTGCTGTCATCCTTGCTTCCCAAATAGTTGAAAGATCGAAGTATCTGGCGCAAGTCCAGCAAGTTGTCCAACTAGAAAATTAGCTCAAGACTAAAATGAGAAAGATCTTAAATACCTCACCAAAATGAGCATAAGTTACAGCATATGCACAAAACCAAAGGAGTTAACCAAAAGCGACATACATCGCACCTTGAGAGAATTCAAGGGATACACCCTGAAAATTGAGTCCTGAATTTTTTTTCTTGCTTCCGATAGTGACAAACCAAACTACCAAAGTACTCAGCCAACTGATGCTGAGCGGAAATGTGACGACAGTCCAAGTATTTGAAACAGCTCCAGCAGCAGTTTTGCTAGCTCTTGCATTGGAATCGTTATCAACTTTCAGTTCAACATTAAGATTAAGGCATAGATAGCTTGATCTTTCTGTGTGAAACAGATGTATTCAAAAATGAATCAGCAGCGACTAGCGAGCTTAACAAGATTGTAATAGGCTCCGTCCTTTGCTATAAGTTGATGATGATCACCGATTTTGAGGACAGATCCTTGATCAATTAAAACAATGTTGTCTGACTGCCTGATCGCAATTGTGTTTGTAAGTTAAATGACCAAGACCACCCTTCAATTGTAAAAACCACTAAGGCTTTAAAAAGGCTCACCGTTGATAATGAACATGATGTCAATTGCCAAGTCCCTGCCAATTGCCAAGTCCCTGCAATCGGTTTATCAACTAGTCTTGGGCAATTTAGAATCCCTGCATGTCAAAAATACAACAAATCAACATATAAATTCAAGAAACTCCTAAACATTATAATGCTTCACAGAAATCAAAATTTGAGTTGCAAGAGTCCTACAGTTTTCTATGGCTACTAATGATTTCAAATGAAACAACAACAATGCAAAATATTTTTAGATACCAATCAAGCTTTAGCTTTTTACATGACGGTGGTATGCAGGGTCAGCTTGAACCCTGAGGGACTTACATTAACACTAATGATATGGCAAACGGCGCAAACTCGAGGCCAAAGCATGTCTTTTTTGAAATAAGATGGGCCATATCTCAAGAAAATATATCTGAAAAGCGGATTTCATGATTGAAATTGTAGCAACTGGACTGAGGCCAACTCATCTGCTTTATGAATCTGCAACCTCGATCAGCTAGCTTTTCCAGCATGACACCATACATCGATGATCAGTGGTATACCGTGGTGAGAAAAGGCCTTTACAGCACTGGAGAATACTCTTACACAGCTGTTTAAAAGTTCAACTTTAATTGAACCTTCTTGTTTAGAAAATTTTTTCTCTTTCGAGCCTTGAATAAGTATGAATCAAACTCAGACACTCTTGGTCACTCTGCTTTTTTGAAAGGAGGTTTAGAGCCATGGAGACCTTACTTTGACTTGGGTATACTTGCCTATCCATCAGCAACTTAAGAAGCTCAACCACACTTCTTGTATCATTCATTTGGCAGAAACCATCAAGAATATCATCAAAGGGAATATCATCAAATAATTTTACTTCCACCGTAGTAGGAAGGCTTGCACAAGGCAATGATAAAATAATTCTGAAAATTCAGAATTAAACAAAGAAATATAATTTGATTGATAATGAGATTGATGATTCCAAATACAAATCATGTGTTCCCTTTTATAATAGGGATTTAACTAAAAATAAACAACATAAATGTGCCTAAGAAGACTAAAAATTACATGTGGAAATATGAAATATTTTTTGGTTTTCTAGACAATTATTATGCATATAATAATGTCTAGAAATATGAAATTGTTTTTATCTAAAATACGTATACCAGGATCAAATATCATTCGGATATTAATGTTTCTCCAAATATGCATTATTCCTACATCAGATTCCCTTTCTGTCCATGTCAAGAATCAGTTGACGAGCGCTTGCTATTTTCCCTCCTCTACACAACCCAGCAATCATCGTTGAGTATGTCCCAACAGTTGGCAAAATTCCTTCAACGTGCAACCTATTGAACAAACTTTCAGCAGTTTTAATATTTCCTGTTTCACACAACCTATCGATAAGGCGATTGTAGATTTGCATGTCCAGTTTCAAATTACCACTCTTTAATATAGTGAGCAGTCTTGATTCCTCTTCTGGCGAGTCATTCTTGCATAACCTATCAATCATGATATTATATGTAACCTCATTCGGAGTAAGACCATGAATTTTTGTCTCCTTTATGAGGCTTTCAGCATCCCTTATCATACCTTTGAGTAACAGACTGTTCAGTAGGGTGTTAAGAGTAACAATAGTAGGTCGAATTCCCATTTGAGTCATTTTAATGTAGAGCATCAGAGCTTTTGTTATCTTTTCATGATCACAGTATGCATTGATTAACACTGTGTAGCTAAAAGCATCATGTTCTATCCCATTTCTTGGCATGGAAATGAAAACATCTCTTGCCTTGTCAATCAAACCTACCTTGCAATATCCATGCATTAATGTGTTGTACGTGATTCTGTCTGGCTTTTCGCCTCTCTGAATCATTAATTCTAGCAACCCTGTCGCCCTTTCTGTTTTACGTGCCTCAAAAAGTGCTTTGATTAATACATTATATGTCACTACTGAAGGTCGAATGCCTAGGTCTATCATCTCATAGAAAACATTTCTTGCATTCTGCCAATCACCACTGCAGCACAGTCCATGAATCACTGAATTATAAGTAACCACATCTGGTAAAACTCCATGTGTTTTCATCTCGAAGAACAAACAACTGGCCTCTTCCCAATTAGTTGCATTGATCAATCCATGAATCATTGAACCATAAGTAACAACGTCAGGAAAAATCCCCTTTCTCTTCATTGCAGCAAATATATCTCTAGCTTTATCTATCATCCCATCTCTAAAGAGACCATCGACGATGATGTTATAACAAATCAAATCACGATGAAAGCCGGCCCAAAAAGTGTCTTCATCAGTAGCCATTCTTTCATTCAAACTGGCTGCAATACCAGAGCTCCCCATTCCACACAAGCCTTTAATCACAGCCCTATATATATTGACATCAGGACAAAAATTCAACTCTTTTAATCTACGAAGTAATGACACAGCTTCTCCAACCCTATTCTGTAAGCACAAACTCTTTACAATAGCAACAAAGCACACCCTTTTTACATCAAATCCTCTTTTCAAAAACATCCCCAAAACCCAAAACCATAACCAGTACAGGAAAGCTCACAATAGCAGTTGAGCAAGATATTGAGGATACTGATATTCCCCAGAACCCCATTTGAAGCAAGTCTTCTGTAAACATCAATAGCAACAGAGTAACGGTTAGCTCTGACGATGGCAGATAACATGGTGACATAAGAGGATGTGAGGTGGGGTGTATTTGATTCACGCATTTTGTCAAACAACTGTAGTGCATCATTCAACTGGATGTGTGGCGACATACCCTTTAGCTGAGATGTGGATGGTGCATCAGGGAAAGATATTTGCGACGACGATGAATGTATTGATGATGAGATCTTGCGAGACCATCGACTTCCGATGGCTCTATGCGCCATCGTCTTTTCTTTTGCATGAACGTTCAATTTGATGTCTATATAAAGAAAATGTTTTTCATACCGATTAAAATTATCTTTCAATTTTAACATATTAAAGTTATTTTTCAATAAATGGGCAGTTTAGTTAGAAATTTGGGCGGTTGAATCTGATTTTTTTAGGGAGCTGTTACTCCCACTCCAAAGACAAAATACCCATAACAAGTTCACCATTTTACCCTTCATTTAAATCATAATTATTTTTAAGTCATTTACTTATTTGTACCTTGTTTAATTGTATTAAATGTTAATATTTTTAATTCTAATTTTTATATTATTTTAATTATTAAATATTGTTGCAATTTTTAAATACTTTAAAAAAATCAACAAAAATATAATTAACATTAAAAATAACTTAATATAACTATTTACTATTATTAGTATTTTAGAAAATGCTACGAACAATTAAAACGCCATAAGCACATTTATTCATATACTAGTCAAATAAAACATAAAAGCGGTCCAACTACAAGTAATTTCTTGACCACAATACTTAAAAAACATTCAACAATACTTAAAAATAGATACATAAAAAGTAGTCATTTCTAATCAATATTTCCTCCAAATGTTGTTCCTGGAGGCCCCGAACCCGTTATATCATTCCATAGATTAATACGTGTCTGATATGAAGATGCCCACCCTCTAGCTTCATGCGATGAATATTCCCACCACCATGTTGGAATAGGTGGCACCGGATGATATGGGTGTAAAAAAAGTTGAATGAAGTGGTTTCCAACATGTCCAAGGGCTATTTCAGCGCGCTCGTTGTCTTTAACTGGAGGAGATCTTAATGGCAAATGGGTAAAACAACTCCAGTTAGTTCTACCAAATGTATGGAGTACAATATTATACCTTGATGCGATGACAATTCCCAAAGTCATAGACTCCATCCAATGCCTCTCAGGTGCTGGTGTATCAAAATAATTTAGCAAAAATAGAAGATTGTTTGATGTATCCTTATTTGGAAAGATGACATCATACATATCCTTATTTTGTTGAATCTCATCAATAAGATCCCACCGTACTTGCATCCAACCCTCTTCACCAGTCCGATTAGTGCAGCGATCGCCCTGAATCCACAGTGACCATCTGGTGCAACGTCGACAATGTTAGAAATAAAATGACGCATTACCTCAGGTATTTGGTCAATGTAGGTATCATATGTACTCGGAACTTCAAAGTGGTCATTGGTTGATGTAGTACTATGAACTTCAAATGTCACATTCTTCTGATTGACCCCGGATCCCGAAGTGGATATATCCACAAAAGAAGGCATGCGATTCTGCTGATTTATGGTTGTGAATACCACATATTACCCTAACACTCCACATCACACCCTCTGGAGAAATTGGTTGACCTCTGACCTCAAATGGACATTCACATTTTCTAGTTCCGGTATTCCTTATTCGGATGTCTCTTCAACCAAAACCGGAGATTTGTACTTCCCTCCCCTTTCACATGCAAGAATACACTTCGGCATCTTTCCAATAATGTATTTCATACCATACATTTGTCACATCCCTAGTCAAAATCAATAATGTATTTCATACACCCACACATATAAATGCGACAACTACCATACACTACAAAATAAAAAGTAAATGATTTTGCAAAAAAATGCATGCATTTGTCACATCACTGGTCCAAAATAAATAATTCTGTAAAATTCGCATGCATTTGTCACATCGCTAGTCAAAATCAATAATGTATTTCATACACCCACACATGTAAATGCGACAACTACCATACACTACACAATAAAAAGTAAATGATTTTGCAAAAAAATTGCATGCATTTGTCACATCACCGGTCCAAAATAAATAATTATGTAAAATTCGCATGCATTTGAGTTCATAAAATTAAAATAAACAAAATACATAAAAGTATGACATTTTTAAATTTATGCAGATTTTAAATAATTTTATGTTCTAATTTGTATAATATATATTTAAATAAAATATAAAATAATTGAAATTTTATAAATATGCTGCGTTAAAAACCGAATGGAATTATTATAGTGTAAGTAAGTATGAAAAAAGAAAAGTAAATAAAATGAGAGGAGGGTATAATTGGAAGAAAGAGGAATTTTGAGGGAGGTGTTTTGTCATGGGGGTGCAAGTAACATTGGCCTTTTTTTAAATGCTTTTATTTTTATGTCGGACTTGACAATCCCATATTCAAAACCGATTCTCTTATGCTCAGAATATAGAAAATTAACAAAAGTATTAGATTTAAGTTAGGAAGTTAGGATTTCTAAGTTTTTTTCGATAGCGGTTATATTGGGTACAATTCATAGAGATCGTATACATGATATTTATTTTAATCAATTCAAGCACCGGTCACAACAACGGACATCCAGTCCATAATCGACAGGCATTAAACACGCATGTCTCTTCCGCATAGATGAAGAACGACGTGATGTGAAACTCCATGTCCAAGGGCGACGACGAGGAAGACAAGCCTCCAAGAGAACAACAGGAATAACGGCGAAGAGCCTCCACGCATGGATGGAGGGGGCAAAGAGCCTCCATGCACAAGGCAGGAGGTAGTCAACATGTCTACCCTCGTTTGAGTTCAGATTTCAATTTATCTACCCTCGTTTTGAAACTAGGGTTTCCTAACATGGCTTCTTCGTCCTTGTGGCATTACATGTCTTCATGAAAACGTCGCGTTTCAATTTTTTGGAATTTCACTGTTTGAAATCACGAATACATGTAGAACCAGTGTATCAGTTGTTTCAAACCAACCCATATCGTGAAATTAAAAAATTTCTTCTTTCTCTCTTCTTGAACTTTATTCGTATCATGAATATGCTATTTTTATTTCTATTAGAACTGGAGTTTTGATTAAATACTTTATTTGGTTATAAATATAAATTCAAGGAGTAATTGCAGTAAACCACCATTATAATATTCCGTTTTGCAGTAAACCACCATTATAATATTCCATTTTGCAGTAAACCACCATTTTAACAACTAATTGTGAAATGAGTATATTATAATAGCTCCGTTATCAGAAAACCACCACTGACACTATTCCGTTAAAACTTCTGTTAAGTGCGTGTACACGTGGAAATAAAAAGTTATTCTATATTTAAATTAATTACCGAAAACCACTATTATAATCACAATTTTACCTGTGCCAATAGGTCTCGGGTTCGAGTCATGGGGTATGAGTGAATTCCGATAATCCCTTTTAAAAAAATAAAAAAATAATAATCACAGTTTTACGAAAAACCACCATTTTAATAACTTATTATCAGAATACTACCAACTGCACTGTTCATGCTAGATTAGAGGCTCATATGATAATTTTACTCGTTAATAAGTATCTACTAGCTACATGGTGCTTCAATTTAATCTCGATGGAAGTCAATAAAGAAATAATGTTAGAAAATGCAAACGGAAACTCTTGTTTGAGAGTTTATTATCAATGTTTAATGATTATCGACTTTATCTTATGAAATATGATTTATTATATCACTACTTTTAAATTTTAATTGTGTTTTTTATATTGATCTTAAAGATCGACTCTGAGCTAAAATATAACAACTTCTCACCACACCCGCAACTGCAAATATGTTTCCATTAGGTTTCGTGTCTAGTATGGATTATAAATCAATAAATAAATGTTGTCTTACTAATCAAAGATAGCCACAATCGTAGCCTCAACCTCATTCCCTAGCATTACCTATATATTCAGATGGTGGTTCTTGATAACTGAAATATTATAATAGAGTCATTTTGTAAATATTTGTTAAAATGGTGGTTTTTTGCAAAACAGGATATTATAATGGTGGTTTTTTGAAATTGTCGAATTAAAGTTATATACCCACACGCCGTATGGCGCGTGTTTTATGATTTCTAACTGAGTTGTGAAAATGGTGGTTTTTTTATAACGGAGCTATTATAATATACCTATTTCACAGTTAGTTGTTAAAATAGTGGTTTACTGCAAAACGGGTATTATAATGGTGGTTTACTGCAATTACCCCTAAATTCAATTCTATATATAATTACAATAAAGGTATAATTATATTTAATTTAAGGTTTTTGTCAATAGCTCAATTTTAACGAAATTCCTTCAATTTCTTGATATAACCATCCTTCAATTCATAAATCGGTGAATTGTGACACCCCACCACCGGGGAATTGATATAACCTTCCTTCAATTCATAACCAGCCTTCATACTTATTTAATTGAAGAATTGACTATCCAAAATCCATAATCTTCAATATCTTTTACCTCCACAAAAATTCAACAAATTGAAACTATATTTCAAAATTGATCTTTATTAATTTTATTTTGAGTTCATGATAGTATTAGATTAGTTTTTTGTGTCAAAATTAGATTCAATTCATAGTCAACTAAGTCAACGATCAATTTTTCGGTAAATGACGCCGAAAACGGAGATGAGGTGTCATGATTAAATAATTTGTAAATTGAAGAGTGGTTATATCAAAAAAAAAGTTGAAGGGATGATTTCGTTAAAATTAAACTGTTGAGAGGTGATTTTCAACAAAAAAAAACTCTCATTTATTTGAAGTTAATTAATAATTCGATGAAACCTCGAGTTCAGTTGGAAACTCATTAAAGTTAATCAAGCCAAGGTTGAACAAGAATATTCTGAACAAAACCATACCTCAAACACTGTTAAATAAACCAAACTTGATAACATCTTAGATCTTACTATTCACATTGACTTGTTCGCAGCCCTAAACAAGTTGATGCGTACTATAACTCAAAATGTTTATAAGACATTCAAACAGTATACAAAGTTTACAAATATAAAACACTGACATAATTCACAACAACAGTCAGAGAAGTCATAAACCAAATATATGATCATTTGCACCGAACAGTGTAGAACTAAACTGCCTTGTGTTCAAGTCGTTCCCATCCATTACAGAACCAAGCCGATCCAGCCACTGTGTGGTGGGACTTGGATTCTCAACCTCCTCAACCCACTCTGAAGTCATATCAATATCGTCAAGCTGAAGAGGATCATTTTCTGAGCTTATTCCATTGATTTGTCTGGCAACCTTGAGGTTATAATTAACATACAGAAGGTCATTCAAGGCTTCTTTATCGATCTTGTTTCTCTTATCGGAGTGGAGCTTTTGGAATGAGCTCCAGTTCTTGTCAAAACTACATGTACTGCAAACTTGGCTAAGTATTCTGATGGCAACTCTTTGCAAGGAAGGAGCAGCATCTCCATATTGATACCACCATCGGCCTGCAAAGTCAAAAAAGAAATGGTGAAATTTTAGTTTATAATTGAATCCAAGATATATGGACATACTAGGAAAGGATTGGGCAACGAGACCTACATAAAAGGTGCCCGCAGAAGAAACATACAAACACAATAACTATTGCAGTAGAATTTTATGTATCACAACTATTTCTCTAACAATGAAAAGTTTGGTTTCCACAAAACATTGATTAAATTTAAATAATACTCTCAGTTACATGACATTATTCAGCTTTCAATAATTTGAAACTCTAACTATATGACGATTCAGATGGTAAAATGAGTCATAAAGTTCATTCAATCCCTTGTGGAAATTCCCACATTGGAGCTAACTATTCCACTGAAAAAATTACTAGGTTCACAAATAGGGACGGCGAAAGTAACAACGATTTCAGCTGAATAGATTGGAGGCACATACCAGGCAAGGCCGTGTCCCGGGCCTCTACTGCTAGACTGCAGCCGAACATACCAGTTGCTTTCTGAAATATATAAATCTGATTAGTCATGTCGCGTCTTAATTCAGGAGTCGGGAGAAGCTTCTCGATAACCTTATAAAACTCTTCTTTCAAATTGCCCAATCCGGAAAATTTATTTTGTGGATTATATTGTATACTAGGATTCAAAAAGGCTGCTGCTGAGTGGAGGGGGAGTGGAGGTGATTCTGCCATCTTCTATCTACTATGTCTAAGAATGTCTTGCACTTTCCTTCATCCATTATAAAATAAGTCCTGATTGAGTCTTTGCTCTCATCATGAAGTCGTATATGTAACCAACAGCGGGCTTACCTCTCGACACTTCCCTTAACACTTTAAGGAAAGGCTCTGAAACCGCCACACATTCTTCCACGGTCCTCCAGAATTCATTATCCTCAATAATTTCCAGACACGATAACTGAGGCTTATTCATAAACGGTGCAGTTGGAGAATAATCGAGATTGTGAACTACACTCCTCAGTTTAGACTTGTACTTCAGCAGACATTGCAGAGACAGAAAGTTGGAAACATACTTTGAGATACCGTCTTGACAAGGTTTTGTCCTCCAGTGATCTTCTTCATTGAATCGAGCATGGTTGCATTGTTGTATATTAATTTGGTTATGGATTGAGCTTGTGATATGCATTTACTCACCCAGTCCACCTTACAGAAATCTTCCAATATTAGATTCATACACTGAGAAGCACATGGAGTTACAAATATTGTCCCATAGTGCTGCGCGACATGAGTTACTATAGCAGAGTGAGAAAGAGGATTATCAACGAGTATCTGCACGATATTTTCCGGTCCAAAGTCCTGAATCACAACGTCAACTATATCAGCCAGATTTTTTGGGTTCTTAAAATATGCTGACGCGTCAACAGATTTGTGAAAAAAGGTTCCTGATGGCGAAGATACAAAAAAGTTGACCAAAGCTTTCGATTTGTTATCTGTCCAAGATTCCATTATAACGGTACACCCAGTAGTAGCCCATTCTTCCTCTAAATCTTTTCCTTGTTTGCTAACTTCAGATTTGATTCTTTCAACCCATGTCGTTTTAAGCATCTCCGCAGACGGGCCAGTAAACCCATAACCACACTTCGTTATCGCACTAACCATCAAATGATAAGACGGAGAACGAGCAGCGCTAAAATCAATCTTATTCTCAAGGAAGAAAAGCGCAATCCTTCTCTCAGCATTTTCTTCATCACTCAAACTAGTAAAATTTCTACAACTTGACGGCACCACCATATCAAGAGTCGTTATAACTTTACTAGGCAAGTGAGTCGTTACCTTTGGACATACAACTTCAAACCTTTGCTTCTTAGTTGCGGTCCCTCCCTCCTCCTTTTTAACAAGCAACGTCTTTACTCTATCAGCAATGTCATCCCTAACTTTACTACACGGATTAACCCCTTTACTAGGAAGTCTAGATAAATGGTGCTTGAGTCTACTAATTCCGCCATTTAACACTCTATTGCAAAATTTGCATTTCACTTTGTTACCCTCTAACTTTTCAGCAAACTCCCAACATGAATCCTTTTCTCGAACCACTGCCACATAAATACCAACAATAAACAAAAAAAAATCAAAAACAACTTCCTTGAAAATCAACCAAATGCTTGAAAAACAATGAACAGATACATGAACAAAAAGTAACCCTAATCACAAAATATGATCTTTAAGCATATCATTTCATCAAAATTGGATATTAAGATTGAGTGAAAACTGTACTGGCTGAATTAGGGAAAACGGAGTGGTTAAGGGAAGGGGATGATCGGCACCTGCAGGAAGAAGTCAAACTAAAGTCAGCAGCAGATCAGATGAGTGGAAGTGGGGATGATGAAGAGAGAAAATAGGAAGCGAGAAATTGGAGATTACCAATTTGTGTGAGAAACGAAGCGGCGGAGACTGCGACTAAATTCTCGCGAGAATTCGTAGCGATTTATTTTAGGGTTTGTTTATATTGAAATGGAAGGGACATCGTCAATTACTAGGATTGTGGTTCGATTTGGGTTTTGATAAAACTGTTACGCTTAAATTGTCCGGTTTATTTTTCAAATTAGACCGAATCGGTGTAATTTTGGTTCGGGTCGATTTGCTGACTCGCACAGTTTCGCTGGAGTGCGTTAACTATACCGTCTCACGTTTTCTCTTCTGAAATGTCTTTTACGTAATAAAGATCAACTTTGGAACCGAGACGAGAAAGGATTGGCTTGGGTTTCGTAATCTTCGTTAAATGTATTTATAACAGTTTAAAAAAAATTAAAACGATAAGATAATACGTAATTTTCGTAGTAGCGCGGAATGAGTATATTTTCATGAGATATTAATCTTTGGTTTGGATGCGTAAAAATGTAGTCGAAAAAATTGAAAGGAAAATGTAAAAAAAAAATCCATCGAATTAAGATGAAAGGTTATAGTGTTTCCTATACTATTTTTTTATTTTTTCTTCAAACAACCAAACACATTCGAGTATTTTCTTTAAAAAAATTATTAAAATTTCTATTTCACTTAATTTTTCATGTAAAGAAACCACAGCACGAGAGATAGATTAAGTTTAAGAGAAATAAATAACTTTAGTGAGACGAAGAGATTTAATTTCAATTGTTCGATTAGATTAATCTATCGATTGAGATTAAATTGATTTTAATTTAAAATTAAAATGAATTAGCAAAATATGGGGCGGTTGGAGATTGACGGTTATCAAGTTAACCGTTGAATTGATAGAAATCAATGGTCGAGATAATATCTTTCCGTCTCACATGAATATGTTTATCCTCTTTGAATCGTTTCCTTAGACATAATCTCAAGTCTCAATTGTGTATTAAAAATAAATTAATAACGAGATTTAATATAAATTCAACCATTAGATTTAAAGAATCATCATGATAAATTACATAATGTACGATAAAGTATTAGTAAAGTTCAAGAAAGACGTGTATATAATGTAGGAATGTAAGACATGATCTCAATCGTTGATTATTAGTAATCTAACATATGAGATTTATTTTTTAAATAAGTGTTAAACTCAATCGCTAGGATTTTTGTAAATCCAACCGTCCATTTTTTTTAAACTAACTTTAATTTCATTCGTCTCACGAAAACTTAACGTGTCTATCGAACTCGATCTAATAAAATATTATTAAAAAGACAACATGATTATAAAAAATCGCAATACCATATTGTGAAACAAGAAAGTACCAATTTATGCTGCTGGTTATAATTCGAGAGTTTATCGATCAAACTCGCTGCAGACAATCAACAGAAGATGCTCCTCGTCATGTACAATCAATTGAAGAATACCCGACAACGTCTTCGTCTATTCTACTCTTCCCCACTACTCAACGCCGCCTCTCGCTGCGTCAGCCCATTTTCATCTTCTCCAATGGACTCCGAAGATCCGGAACTCAAACCCTTCCTTCACTACATGGACAATCTCAAGAACTATGAGAAATCTGGAGTGCCACATGGAGCTGGAACTGATACTGACGACGGGTTCGATTTGGGTAGGATGAGGCGATTGATGGCTCGATTAGGTAACCCACAATCCAAGCTCAAGGTATACACACTCTTTTATGTCATCAATCAGAACTCACAATGTATTAAAAGTTCACATTTTTATGTCAAATTTGTTGGGGTTTGGCTCATGTAGGTTGTTCATATTGCTGGGACTAAAGGGAAGGGATCGACGGCTGCTTTTCTGTCTAGCATTTTGCGTAAAGAGGGGTACTCTGTTGGTTCTTATACCAGGTCGGTATATGCTGTTATGTTATGTAGGATTAGTCTTTTGGAGATATTATTATTATTATATTCTGATCTCGACTGTTATCATCAGTCCGCATATGCAAACTATCAGAGAGCGTATGTGTGTTGGGAAATCAGGTGCACCGGTGTCCTCAAAGATGCTGAATTCAGTTTACCATGAGACTAGGAATATGATTGATGAAGCTGCGGAACTCGAACAGGGGCACCTTAGTCATTTTGAGGTAATTAGTTATCATTTTTTTCCATTTTGTTTGATTAGTTTTGTTAAAAGTTGGAGCATAACTGTAAACGCATATGTTTGACATTCCGTTTAGAAGATGATGCAATGCAATCTCTTCAAACTGTGATAAATTATATTTTTTAGGTATTCACAGCCATGGCTTATTACCTCTTTGCTCGAGAAAATGTTGATTTTGCAGTTGTTGAGGTAACTAACTGTCTACTCCAATTTTTGAAATCTAATTTATATATACACTGTCTAAGTTTGCTTCGTTTAACAGGCTGGTCTAGGTGGGGCTCGAGATGCAACAAATATAATTACTAGTTCTGAACTTGCTCTATCAGTTATAACGACAATTGGTGAGGAGCATTTAGCTGCACTGGGAGGATCCTTGGAAAGTATTGCCACTGCCAAGTCAGGAATCATCAAACAAGGTCGTCCAGTTACGTGAACTTGTGTTACCTCGCATGATATCTTGTTAATTAGTGTGTTGCGAACAATTAGGATGTATTAGTGATTTTAATTTACAATTATTTGATTGTCCCTAACAATTTGATATTTTCAAGTAATCATCGCACCGAACCACCAGTGTAGAGTGTACGCATTCAGAATCTTGAGTGGTTAAGCATTGATCCTATCCAAGTTTTACTCAAACTTTTATGCTTTCAGCTGGTAATGGGTGGTCCTTTTCTTCCTCATATAGAGAGCATCCTTCGTAATAAAGCTTCAGCTATGACCGCCCCAGTTGTCTCTGCATCTGATCCAGGAAACAGAAGTGTAATAAAAGCAGTTAGCCTTTCAGAACATAAACCTTACCAAGTATGTGATATACTGATGCATATCGAGAAAGAAATCAACTTGGTAAAACGAACTTCGTGCTTTATGCAGTTTCGTTCCATATTTTATACTTGGCATGTTCTCATTTTGTTCTTTTGCTAATTCATACTTGAATATAACTTATTGATCATGTTTCATGTAGTCCATCGAGTTGCATGATGTAAACGTATACATGTTAGGATCTCATCAGCTTCAAAATGCAGCTACAGCTACATGTGCGGCTCTCTGCCTACGTGAACAAGGTGAATTTGTTTTCAAATCTCACACTTCTCATTTAAATGGGAAACGTGTCTTTGAGGCTTACTATTTATGGATATAGCATGCTTGGTCCAGTGCAATTCACTGAAATAGATTGTAAAAGTCTACATACCGCTTCTCTATTTCATATCTTTTCTGAGCCATTGTAGTTTCTCCATTTCCGACTTTCATGTCTTTGCATGATTTCTGTTGGACCCTGGAGAAAACATTATAACGCAGTCATGATCACTCGCATTACAATTAAAGGTTTCATGTTAGTTTCACTCTGTATCGCCTCTAATGCTTTGACTTTCTTCACGTGAACAGGTTGGAAAATTACAAATGAATCTATTCGTGCTGGTCTAGAGCAGACATGTGTACCAGGAAGAAGCCAAATTTTGACATACGAGGAGACTGTAGCATTGGATTTGGCTGGACCCTCAATACTGCTTGATGGAGGTTCACTAATTAAATGTGCTTAATATCAGGAGTTGTGTTTGTTGATTAGTTGTTCTACTTCTATTCTACTAGGGAAAATAAATAAAGCTTAGGCGGATTAAATATTTGTTCCAGCTGATTATATTGTAAACCGGATTTTATGTAATAAGCAAAGCTTGAAAGAAAAAAGAAAATTGTAAAGTTATGGTTTCTTTCACTTTTTAGGTCTCACAGAGCCATTTACAAGAGTTTGTCTGCGCACTACATGTATCTGACGTCAGGTTTCTTTTTTCAGCTCATACAAAAGACTCCGCCAGAGCGCTAGTAAACACAATCCAGATGACATTTCCTAATGCCCGCATCATTCTTGTGGTAGCAATGGCAAGAGATAAAGATCATATAGCTTTTGCAAGGGAATTTCTCAATGGTATGTAATTATTGCTTAGAATTGCTATTTTCTTGGAACTCTTTTTATTTGCTCTGGACCCTCTTTTGGAAATCTTATAGTAATCTCTTGAATTGCAAAACAGGTATGCAACTTGATGCTGTATTTTTGACGGAAGTTGATATTGCGGGAAGCAAGAAACGTACAACACCGTCCTCTCTGTTGAAAGATTACTGGATCCAAGCCTCTGAAGGTTCAGCAAGCAGCCTTCTAGTTACTACATCGGATGGCATGTCACAAGAAAACTCAGTACACGCATTTGAAGAATCCAAACATAAAACCTTAATATCTGCTAGAAGCTCATTGTTAGGTGCTATGCAAAGTGCATGCAATCTGCTTCTAGCAAAAGGCAAAGAGAGAAAAGGAGTAATTGTAGTGACTGGGTCATTGCATATTGTTTCATCTGTATTAGCTTTTATTCAGCAATGAGATACTGTTGCAATATAAGCAGCTAAAAGGAAATACGCATCTATCCCTAGACTGCAAACTTTTACTGATTATCTTCTGTAATCCAATGATCTTACTTCTAGTTTTGGGTTGAAGTTTAGGTGAAATAAGAAAGGGGATAATGTAGTGTAGGATTTGAGGATGTTACAAGTGGATGGAGTGTAGCAAATCACATGTTTATCAGATTGAAGGGGTGAAGGCATTTGCAAGTTCCACTAACTTCATTCCATTCAGATTGTTGGCGCGACATTTTGAGAATGCCAACTACAAAGTACAGACTCGGCCCTGACAACAACATTAACTGTAAAATAACCTTCCCGCATACTGGCTGACCACTTCCCATGCACCAGATTGAATGGTTAGAGTTCGACTGAACGGAGCACTCACATCATAAGCACACCATTTGCTTGGTAAGGTTTGTTTCTAAATTCCCTTGTTCAAAAGAATAAACCTTTGGACAGTAAACCATATTGGATTTCTTTGACATCCTGCAGATCTTGATTCCTTGGCATGCCGACATCATTTTGGAGCCTGTACCGGACCTATTGGTTGTGATGCTCCGGACTGGTAGGATGAGGAGTGTCTGGGTGTTGAGGACTAGTTGGATATGGAGAATCTGGATGCCGAGGGCTAGTCGGAGGTGGAGTATATGGTTGCTCAGGACTTGATGTATGATGGGTATCTTCAGGACTAGTTGGGTGTGGAGTGTCTTCAGGTTGAGGACTGCTTGGATGCACATGTTCTGCAAGAGTCTCGGCTTTGTTATGGTGGAATCTGACTACTATACAAGTAATGTTGTCACAACTGCCCCTGGCAAAAGCAGCTTCTGTCAGCTTCCGAGCTGCTACTTTAGTTTCTTCTTCAGACTCAGCAAGTGCAATGGCATCCTGGATAAAGATTCATGAATAATGAACATGTTAGTCAACACTTCACATGCAAGATATTCAATTTAAAGCCAAGAAGTTGTGGAGACAAACATACCTCATTTGAAACAACATCCCATAGCCCATCACTTGCAACCACAAGCAATTCTACTTCCTGATCAATCTGTGTTTCCTGTCACGAAATGGAGAACTACATAAGCAAGCACATGGTAAAAAGTTATTCGAACGGTGAAGATTCAAGATATTGCACATCTGCCTCTTTTGAGTTTAGATCTGAAACACGCTGCTGAAATATGGATTGTTCACAGACTTTCAGTACCTGAATCTCAGGTTCAGCCACTACATATTGCTTCAGCATGCGGTTCCCAAATGCACGTGACATTGCCAAGACGCCTCCAACTCTCCAAGTCCCTGAATGAAAAGTTGAAAACAATAAGAGGTTGTTATATTTGGAGAAACTACAGCTCCTAGAGTTTCTTTTGATTGTCATAAATATTAAATTACAAAAGCACGGGTAATCAACTTATAATGATAACCATAGTCAAACTAAGAGTGGTGGCCCTGATCGAATAACCCCATTCAATTGATGAAGGCAGTGAGTTACTAAGTTGGGTAAATTAGGAAGGATACAACAAAATAAAGTTGAGAGACACGTATGAAATAGAGGGAACACTATTAGAACAAACATGACAGGCTGTTGTATCTAAAAGACTAAAACAAGACCATGTGAATTCTTAAGCCTCACCTGCCCACATGACAATACCTCCAGCATGTTCAATTCTCTTTCGTTCATCGCTTCTGTTTGGCTTATGATCTTCTGAGAGAGGAATAGCTGTCAAGATGGAATCATATAAGCTTGCTATCATATGCAGTTTCTGACATTTCATAAAGGATGGCGGGTCTTAGCAACCAGATGCCGTCACGTTAACGGTACAACTAATGCACCATAATATGAAATAATCATCTCAGATAAGTAAGATACCCTTTCCAGATTTTGATATAACTGTTCTGGAGTCCCCGACATTGGCAACATAAAGATGGTTTCCAACCAAGACTGCAGTTGAAGCAGTTGACCCATCATCTCGATAAATATCTCTTCCAACATTCAGGAAGTCACTATCTGTTTGCAGATATGTTTCACCTAGACAAACAAAAATAATAATGATTTTAACCAATCAACCAAGAACAAATAAGAATATTCTTATATTTCTCTTGCTACATGATGGTAAGAGTAATAACAAATATGAATTGCTACATTCCGGCTCAGTGTACTCACTGATTGCCAATTTGGTGTTCGTTATAAATTCTGGATGTTTCAACAGATTTTTAAACAGATGTTCCTTCAAATACTCTGCCGCCCGAGAGCCTCCATGACCTGGCACGTGTTTGCTGTTGAAGTTAAAAAAGATAACAGTGGGAAACTAAATTTGTCTCTTTGCTTCAACATGTGAACTGATTAGAAGTTATCCTACCTCTTAATGTCTTACAATACCTAAACCCAAATTCATGGCAAATATAAGGCAATTTTGGACATTTATGAGGTATGGTGCATCTAAGAAGACATTCTTAAGCTAGTGAATAGTCGCAGAGATGTTCGTCAGAATATTTAATGTGTGAACAACATGTTAAATATGGCCAGAAAATTACAAGTTCAAATTTCCAATAAACAAACATATATGAACACCTCTGTATTAGTAGTTCCTAACTGGACATTAGGATTTCATCTAGCAGATGCAAAAACTAACCGTCAAAAAACTCCAAAAAGTACACGGTTTGCCATCCACATGAGATGTCTTTATATCATAAAAATCTTCCATGCTTAACCTCTTTCCTCTGAAGCTCGAAAAACCACAACTCAGCTTTCCGTCTTCACTATCAAAAAGAAGAAAACAATGATGAGTGCTAACTGTAAATAATACAGTAACTGAAAATTATTTATGAAATAATGCTACAAAAACAAGAGTAACATACATGGGACAGGAACTAAGTACACACAGAAAGATAAACAAAAAATGTATATAAAAGAATGTCTATTCTCTAAAACAACTTGATTGCTCTTATACCTAAACAAATTACACCCAACACAAGGCCGTACCTTTTCCAACCTCCAACATTATACTTGCTATCATCAGCATCATCTTTCATAGACGATACATCAACAACATCTCCCACATTCCCAGCAACATTAGTTTCCGTCAACCATCATAGTTCTGAAGCCAGTGGCACAGTGCCAAGTCCACAAATTTCTAGAGCCAACAAATCCGACTTTCTCATAAAACCCCTTTCTTATATCACTCAAAAACACCCTTCTGGACAATCTCCCCTACACTCTCGGCTTGCAAAATAACATTCCTGATTACAAAGTGTTGCATACCATTAAAATCACCAACCAGATGACCAATCCACATCACACTGTAAATATCTGTTAACAAAATTAACACAAGCCAAGGATCCGATGAATCCAAAAGGTTTCAGATCTAATTTTGTAACTCTAAATTATATAGATATAAAAACAAGAATAAGTGGTAATCGGACGGCGAATACCTTGAGCGATCGATCGGGAGGTGAAGTGACGAAATCGAGAGGTCGGATGATGGCGTGCGAGAAGAGAGTGAAGTGAAGAGAGATACGGTATGAGACAAGATATGAATTGATGAGGCACACGATGTTGCTATGGCCCCGCATGACTCTACTGCGCCAGGGGAAATTTTATTGCATAATTTCACAAAAGAAATCGAGTATATGCATTTATAAATAGAACACCTTCATTTTTAATAATCTAACGAATAAAATTGATAATCATTATTTTTAATCATTCGTGTATTCGTATATTCAACTATTATTTAAATTAAAAACTAATTTAATATCAACCATGAGATCAATCAAAATTAATAATTGAATATCGTATCTTTGCAACTCACAAAAATTAGTCCCGTACATCTCTTCACACTAAATATATGATGTGACTTGCACGTATTTTGACGATATGCACATATGATGTGCACATGACAAATGCATATACGTGGCGCAACTTGATACACGAGTCGCACCAAATTGGATGGATCCACAGGATACAACCTCTGCATTATATATAAAACGTCATAATATTACCGTTGATTTCTAATAATCTAATAATTGAAATTGATAATCATTATTTTTAATTACTAGTGTATTTCGTATCTTTGCATCTCACAAAAATTAGTCCCCTGCATCTCTTCACACTAAATAATATTTTTGATACTATAATTCTATTTGATCCTCTAAATTAATAATAAAAGGGGTTCTCATTCATGCTAATATACACCCGATGAATCACGACTTATAATAATGTTTTATATTAACAACCTCCGCGACTGGTGAAACAGAGTTAAACCACGTAGTGTTGCTTTGAAGATTTATTTCTGTTTCACAATCTGTTATTCAGAAGCGTGTTGAGAGTTGTTAACACCTTCGAGAACATGTTTACCTTTGTTTAGCATGACACAGTTTGCCCTGCGAAAGACATGGATCAAACACATTATTTCAAGACATGAATCAAACATTACTTCAGAACGTAGAGCAGTAGGAACACGAAAAAAACAAGGGGGCTTCACACATCAATTCCTAGGGCTTTACAGTTTACACATCAAACAATTTTTGTTCAGTTGTAAAAAAGGGCTGTACAGCTAGCTAATCTTTGGATGGTATTACTATTGAAGCTTTGAAATTAACTAGATACTCAATACGAATATTAAGTATATTACTCACCTTCTCGCAGATGCCACATCAGTGATTCTCAGCTCTGGAAGGAACTCCGGACTTCAGTAGGGATTCCAATACCTGTGTTGCCCAAATTACAGGAACATGGGCAGCACTGCATATTGATATAATCTCATCCTGCATATCAGCAAGCTTCTCCCATCCGCATTCTACAGCGAGATCTCCTCTTGCAATCATAACTCCAAGAGGGTTTGGGTACTTCATTGCTTCCAAAAGCATGAGGGGTAATTTCTCAAACCCACTTGTTGGATCGTAGGTTAGCGTTCCCTCTGAGGTAACTCAGTTATGGGTTCCCTGAGAGGGTTTGCAGTTAACAGTTAACGCACCGGAATTAAATTAAATAAAACTGAAAGTAACGACTCACGATTTATAGTGGAAACCACAATAGCCAACCAGACTACTGCGTAAAACCACTACCTTCCGGAGAAGGGTTTGAATGCGTATGACGCTTCTTTAAGGTATGCTTGTTTGACTATTACAACGTACTATCTATCGCCTACAACGACTAGATACAATACTTGCAACTCGTAAACTCAACCTCACAAAGCTCACACCACACTAACTCTCGAACAACTTTCTCAGCAACGTGCACGACGATCTAGCTCAAAGAAATCTCTTCTCCTCTTGCTCTCGGATCTCGCGCAGCCCTTCAAAGCCGTCGGACTCTCTCTTTTATACCTTTCGTATTAGGTCTCTTCTATTCTCTTCAATCAGACTCATAAATCCTCAACTCAGATTTGCTTTCCATGTTTGTTGTGTAATTAATGTTCACAAGATCTTCTTCATTAATGTCGCCTTCCAAAGTCGGCGCGGCTTGCCTATTGTTCCTTTATTCCTTTGATTGCTTTCTTAATTGCATTCCATCTTTGGCAAGTTAAACTTTCTTAATTTGCTTCCTGCATATCACATTAAACTCAAAGCCATATTAGTCCTTAGTGTTTGTCATCCATCAAAACTAAGGCCCAACAATATTCCCCCTTTTTGATGATGACAAACCACTATCACAGATAAGCAATAAACCACAGTAATCAATAATCTGAATCAGCATAGACAATCAAAACATTTATCAGATATCTAAATGAAATACCCTTTTCAGAACTGTGCATCAGTTTCCCTCTCAGGGTATGCACCAAGTATCAGACTTCCCCCTCAGGGTATGCACCGATAACCCTTAGGAGGGACAGTTTCAGAACTCAGCATTCCCCCTCAAACTATGTACCTGCGTGTTAGTATACTTCCCCCTTTTGACATCATCGAAAAGGACAGCAAGTCAAGCAATGATAATCACGACACATTTAACATAAACACGCATAAATAAAAGAAACGATGCCATAAAAATGTCACCAAAACACACAAGTTCAAATTCAAAACAGCAAAAGTCATTGTCAAAGCAAGTTCAAATAAAGTTTTCAGAAATAAAGGGGCTAATGTGGTAGGGGATCAAGCTGGGAACCAAGAGACGCTGCTGGGTCAGAAGTTGCGGAAGATGTCCTTGAAGTGATCCATGAGAGTTGTTCCGACATAGTGCATCTGCTTGAAGAGTTTCGTGAACTCTTCCTTAGTCACGATGTTGTTGGTCAGCACTAGGTCCGCGGATTCTCTGGCCTTGATCACTTGTCCCTCAATCACTTTCACCCGAGCATCCAAAGAATCAAGGGTAGTCGTGATGTTAGCTAATGTCGCCTCAACCCTTGTGATCATCTCCACAATAGGAGTGATGTCTGTGGTGCTGGGTGCAGCTACAGCTTCCTCAACAGCAGGAGCTTCATCTCCCCGAGTTTCGTCTCCCGCAGCTTGGTTCCATTCAGTGGGTGGTGGCATTCCCTCCTTGTACCATCCATAGTCTGTTTTAAAATTCCACCCCATGGCATTCAGATTCTCTTCTTTGAACCCTTCCCAAGCCGGTTCCTCTTCCTTAGGTTCATAGACGCAACATCTCTGAAGAATGATTTTCACTATACTCGGGTATGGAAGCCCATGCTTCCCACTGCTCTTCACATGACTCATGTGCATCATCACTATCTTTGGGTAATTGATGGGGTTCTTCTTCAGCAACTGATCGGTCAGTAAACAGTCCAAAATTTGCACCACATTGTGCTTGCCTTGCCTTGGGATCACGTTCGACACTACAAACCTGTGCACAGTCCTGTTGTGCACACTCATCTTAGACGTGTCCCCAGTGTTTGCCGAGACATCTGGATTCTCACATACCCGCACCGCCACAGCCTTCGGTGCCTCACTCAGTGTACTTGGCCAACGTCCCTTAGCATACTCCTCAAATCCAGTGTGGGGCACATTCAGCCACTGACTCAGCTGCTTGCTTGTGAAAGCATGCACATCTCCATTTACACAGAATGTGGCTACCATCACATTCCCCTTAACATCCAGTGTATACGAGCCATAAAACTCCTTGACTAATTCCACATCAACATTTGATTCTAAACTGAACAGTACTCCTAACCCTTGAGCGTTCACAACTTCCACAACACTTTCCAACTTATACTCTGAGAAACTTTTCATCAAAATGTAGCATCGGAATAATGGATCTACCTGACATATCAGTCGGTTCTGGGATCTCAGCCTGCGCACCATCCTCCATATCTCCGTCATCAGTCCGAACCGGAGCCTTGTCCTTGCGCTTGTCCGATTTTGGGTTGGGTCTCTTAGCTTTGGGCGCTGGAGACGGAGTGGCATCCTTTCTCTTCCTGGATGTGTGTGCTCTGGTTTTGGGGCGAGACCGACTTTCCCCAATAACCTCGACATCGTCGTCGTCCGCTGTTGGCTTGTTGAGCATGTCCTTGATTTGCTCGTCAGTCCAACCCTGAGCTTTTAGGGCTTCATACGCTCGGTCCGCTTCTGTGCTTGAGTGTGCGTCCATTGCAAGATGTCGGAGGAGTTGGTGAGTGATTTGTGAGTGAATGTCTGTGAATCTAGGGTTGCCAAATTGTATTTAAAATTTGATCTTTGACCTTCCATAAACGGCGTTGAGAATCGTGCGAATTTACCCGCTAGTTGCCTTTTTGGTCGGCGCATTAATTACCCAGATATCCTCCTCAATTAATTACTTCATCCGATTGGGCCACAATCTCCACTAACCCAGCTTTGTCTCATGGTTGGAAGGGTGTGTAACACGGTAATAATCAGAGTGATTCAAATATGTTACACTCAACCAAAACAATAAATATGACATGACATATGCAATCAAGTTCCAAAATAAAACAAGGTGGCAGTTGGAACTCATAAGTGTATGCGGCTAGGGTTAGTTTGGAAGAACATCTAGGCTTGTAATGAGGGTTCAAAGTATGATGTTCTTCACATAGGCTAGACAAGAAAAATTACTTGCATGACATTAACAGCTGCTATTTCATATCCAAACTAGTGTGTATGATAACATAGAACGTGCATCAGTATCAATCAATCAGGCATGCTAATGATAATGTGAAGTTGAAATCAAGCTTTGTCCGCATGCCAACATAGTCAATCATCGAGGGAAATATCATACACAACTTGGTACAGCTAGTTTAGAGAGATCATACCAAGCTCTAAGCGCTGTCTCTCGAAGGGTTCTCTATGCAATGCCTTTGTGAAGATGTCTGCTACTTGTCGTTCCGTTGGGCAGTATTCCATCCTAATTAACCCTTTTTCAACACAATCACGTAAGAAGTGGTATCTTATCTCAATATGTTTAGTACGTGAAAAGTGCACTGGATCTTTTGATATGCAAATTGTACTAGTGTTATCACAAAAGATAGTCGAACACTTAACCTCAACTCCATAGTCACTTAGCTGTTGCATCAACCATAGTAGTTGTGCACAACAAGCGGCACTTGCTACATACTCTGCTTCCGCGGTTGAAAGTGCGACTGAATTTTGCTTCTTCGATCCCCATGATATCAATGATGATCCTAAGAACTGTGCCATACCTGATGTTGATTTTCTGTCCATTCGGCAACCTGCATAGTCAGCGTCAGTGTAACCAATAAGTGTAAGGTTACCTCCTCGGGGATACCACAGACATAGATCGTCTGCCCCTCTCAGGTATCTCAGGATCCTTTTTACAGCCTTGATGTGTGTCTCCCTTGGGTCACTCTGAAACCTGGCACACAAACACACACTGAATAAGATATCAGGTCGACTAGCTGTAAGATATAAAAGCGAACCTATCATCCCTCTGTACACCGTTGGGTCTACAGGGGGTGAGCTCTCATCCTTTCCGAGTGAATCGTTTGGGGACATAGGTGTATGCATCGGCTTTGATGATTCCATGTCATACTTCTTCAGAAGATCCTTCAAGTATTTCTGTTGATGAACCCTTGTTCCATCCTTTCCTTGTTCGACTTGTAGTCCTAAGAAAAACTTGAGTTCGCCGATCATACTCATTTCAAACTCGCTCCATTAGCTGAGTGAATCTCTTAACCAGATTGTCGTTTGATGACCCAAAAATGATGTCGTCCACATAGATCTGAACTACCAGTGTGTCTCTGCCTTCCCTCAGAAGGAAGAGGGTCTTGTCTATCTTTCCTCGCACATAGCCATTCGACAGAAGAAATGTTGACAGTCTTTCATACCAGGCACGGGGAGCCTGTTTCAATCCATATAGTGCCTTGTCCAAGATATAAACATGATCAGGTAAATCTGTATTCTCAAAACCCGGTGTCTGACTCACGTAAACATCTTCTTTGAGTTCCCCGTTAAGAAAAGCTGTCTTTACGTCCATTTGCTGTAAAGTGAAGTTGTGATGGGTGGCATATGCTATCAACAGCCTGATAGCTTCCAGTCGAGCTACCGGAGCAAACGTCTCGTCGTAGTCTATTCCCTCTTGCTGATTGTATCCTTTTACCACAAGACGAGCCTTGTTCCTCACAACTACTCCTTTATCATCCATTTTATTTCGAAAGACCCATTTCGTACCAATGACTTTTCTACCTTCTGGTCTTGGGACCAATCTCCAAACTTTGTTTCGTTCAAACTGGTGAAGTTCTTCCTGCATGGCCATGACCCAGTCAGGGTCACGTAGGGCCTCGTAAACCGTCTTAGGTTCAGCAAGTGAAACAAAGGCAGATAGGCTTATGCTCTCTTGAGAGGTGTAGCACTCATAATCTCTTAATCTGGACGGTGGTCTGATCTGTCGTCCACTCCTAGTGGCTGCTGGTTCTGTTTCAGCTTCGTCCAAGCCTTCCTCGAGAGGGAGTTCACCTTCTTGTTCCCCCTGAAGTTCTGCTTCCTCCCTGTTATCCTCCTTTATCTATTCATTCTCACTGTTGCTCACCCGGATTCATCGTATCCCAGTGTAGTTTATCCATTTACAAACTCATATCGTCTGCCACACATCTTCAGTTGTATTAGATTTCATAACGTCACATGATGCTTTTCTTCAACCTTGCGAGCCTTTTGTTGTCAAACCTTAGCCTTCTGTTGATTGAGTAGCCAACAAAAATTCCCTCATCGCTCCTTGGGTCAAACTTTCCTAAGCTTTCTTTTCCATTGTTATGAACATAGCACTTACAGCCGAAACACTCTCAGATGTCCCACGCTGGGTTTCCTTCCAAACAGCAGTTCATAAGGTGTCTTCCCTATCAGGGGTCTCAGTGACACTCGGTTCAGGATGTAACTTGCTGCATTCACCGCTTCTGCCCAGAAATTCTTCGGAACTGAACTTCCTATAGCATAGATCTGGCCATATTCTCAAGTTCTGTTCTTTCTTTCTACCACGCCATTCTGTTGCGGAGTTCTGGGGGCCGAGAAGTTGTGATCAATGCCTCGTTCCCTGCAAAGTGAGATAAAACTCGAGTTTCGAAACTCGGTTCCATTGTCAGTACGGATGGATATTAAGTGTTTGTTCAGTTTGTTCTCTATCCGTTTCAGCCATGCTTCAAACTCAGTGTAAGTTTCATCTTTAGACGGGAGGAACAGGGTCCATGTAAATCTAGAATAGTCATCAACAATAACTAAGATATACCTGTTTCCTCCTCTGCTCATGATGTTCACAGGACCGCACAAATCCATATGTATTTTCTCAAGAGGTGCAGCGGTACTTACAACTTGTTTTGATTTGAAGGATGTCCTTGGCTGTTTTCCTCTAGCACATGCATCGCAGACTCCATTGAATTCTCTTTCTACTTTGGTCAGTCCCGTGACTAACTCGTTTTTGTGTAGCTTGGAGAGAAGCTTCAGACAAACGTGTCCTAGTCTTCTATGCCATAAGAGAGTATCATCATGCACTGTGGCTAGACAGATTTCCTCGTCAGGGATGAAATTTGGATCTAACATGTAAAGCTCATTTTTCCTGATCCCTTTAAGAATAGTTTTCCCTGAACTTAAACACCTCAAAATGCATTCGTTAGTCGTCAGTATAAGTTCATTTGTACCATTCATGCATAACTGAGAGGCACTCAAGAGATTAAACCGTAAGCTATCAACTAAACTAACATTATCTATTTTTATATTTTTTGAAATTTCAACCTTACCTATACCCTGTATCTTACCAATACCTTTGTTTCCGAAGAATATGGATCCTCCGGACATGTAAGTAAGAGTGATGAACCATGCGTCGTTTCCAGTCATGTGTCTTGAGCATCCGCTATCAATGTACCATGGATCTTCTGTCACTCTTACCTGCAAAGGAAAGGTCAGTTCTTACGGACCCAGACAAACTTGGGTCTACTGGGTTTAGTAAAGATAAATGAAGAACCAGAATTGAAATCACAGTTTAGATCTAATCTACGTCTAGGAGTTTGTCGGGGTTCTGTTCCGACATAGTACAAATTCTGTCTCTGCAGCCTCATCTGCTGTTCCTGGAAAGGAACTCTGCGTCTGTAGTTCAGAGCACCCTGTGGGGGTAGCGGTACAGACTTCCCTGGGAGGATAGCTTGGTTCCCTTTCATACCTTACTCTGTTTCTTTCACGTAGATCTCTCAGTTTGTGGCAGTCTCTTATGTAGTGGCCATCCCTTCCACAGTGCCAGCATACCTTGTGGCTTTTGAGTCCAACATACTTGCTTCTTCCAGCTGGTATCGATCTTTTGTCTCTTGCAGCAACAAGATCTACCTTGGGTGGCCTAGGGTTTGTGGCCTGTTCTTTCCAGATCTTGTGAGCCACTTTTGCATCAAATGGAACAGATTGTGGCGTAGGGTAAGCAATTCCTTTTCCTTTATCTCGTGCCGAGCTCTCACCCTTTTCTGTGCATTCCTTCGGAGGGTTATCAGTCTTAGATCCAATGTTCCTTCCTTCTTGAGTGTATCCTACACCCGATCTGACAAACCTTTTCCCATAGTCCTTGCTGGTCTCTTCCAACTTTAGAGCGGCCATTTCCTTGACCAATTTGTCCTTTACCTCATCCTCTGTTGCTCTGGCACATTTTAGGGAGTGACGGAGTTCCTCATTATCAGTTTCTAGATGAGCAACTCTCTCCTGCAGTATTTGTGTCTCCTTGACACTTTCCTCACATGTGCGACACTGAGAGTCTACCATACTTTCTTCAGTAGTTCAATCTCCTCATTCTTACTGGTGATGGTTTTCTTCAGCTTGTCATTGGTCTCAAGAAGACCTCTAATCACATCTATATAATCTGAGTCAGTAAAATCAAAATCATCAGAAAGATCAATGTTATTTACCTCAGATGGTTCTTGGCTGGATGATCCTTGACCAGTCATTAGGCACTCTTCCTTAACAGGTAATTCATCTTCACTGTCAGGGTCGGATTCACCCCAGGCGGTAAGCATCGCCTGCTTGGTGTTCTGTGCAGGGGGCTCTCCTCTTTTCTTGCTTCTGCAGTCTGCAATACGGTGTCCCTTCTTCTGACAGTGATAGCAGATGACTTCCTTGTCATCAAACTTTTCGCGAGTCTGCTCTTGTTTTCCCTTAGAAGTTTCTGCATTGTTCTTTCTCCCTGGGTTCCTTCTGAGGGTTGCCATCCTGAAAGCTCTTGTCATGAGAGCAGTCTCCTCGTCCTGAATGTCATTGTCACCCATGTCAGTCTGAGCTAGATCAAAAGCTTCTTCAATTTTCAGTGCAATGGACTTTGCTCGCTCAGGTTCTCTTCTTGCATTTTTCCTTTCAATGATGCCAGCATGACTCTGAAGTTTAGCCACCAATTCTTCAAGCGTAATTCTCTTGATATTACTCTGAGCTTGTAGTGCAAGGGTTACTACATCCCATTTGGAGTTCAGCGCTTGAAGGAAGTGATGTGTGACTTTCCATTCAGGATCACTTCACCCAAGAACTCCATTTGCCCAACATAAGTCTGAAATCGAGTGTGAAAGTCTTCCAGCGATTCTGTGTTCCCTTGGAGGGCACTCTCATAGTCTCTTGAAGCTGCCAGAATTCTATTCTTTTGATATCATCATTTCCTCCGTACAGTCTGGTCAATCCATTCCAAATATCCTTAGCAGTCTTGTACTTCATGACTTCTTTAGATCACCAGGGGTGAGAGAAGCATATAGAATCTTTTTGGCCCGATTGTTCTTTTCCAAGGCCTTGTAATCTGCATCAGTGTAGTCCTCCCTATTCTTTTCCTTAGTTGGGTCTTTGGTCTACAATAGGGATTGGACCTTGCTCGATCACTCTCCATAACTGCCCATCCAAGAACAAATATGGGCTTCAATTTGCTGAGTCCACAGTCAAACTCTCCAGGGTTCAGTGTTGGAGGTTTCCAGAATGAGTCGTTGATTGAGTTGCTAGTTGCCATCTATACCTGCAATGCTAACACAAATCTAGAGCACCGCTCTGATACAATTGTTGGATCGTAGGTTAGCGTTCCCTCTGAGGTAACTCAGTTATGGGTTCCCTGAGAGGGTTTGCAGTTAACAGTTAACGCAGCGGAATTAAATTAAATAAAACTGAAAGTAACGACTCACGATTTATAGTGGAAACCACAATAGCCAACCAGACTACTGCGTAAAACCACTACCTTCCGGAGAAGGGTTTGAATGCGTATGACGCTTCTTTAAGGTATGCTTGTTTGACTATTACAACGTACTATCTATCGCCTACAACGACTAGATACAATACTTGCAACTCGTAAACTCAACCTCACAAAGCTCACACCACACTAACTCTCGAACAACTTTCTCAGCAACGTGCACGACGATCTAGCTCAAAGAAATCTCTTCTCCTCTTGCTCTCGGATCTCGCGCAGCCCTTCAAAGCCGTCGGACTCTCTCTTTTATACCTCTCGTATTAGGTCTCTTCTATTCTCTTCAATCAGACTCATAAATCCTCAACTCAGATTTGCTTTCCATGTTTGTTGTGTAATTAATGTTCACAAGATCTTCTTCATTAATGTCGCCTTCCAAAGTCGGCGCGGCTTGCCTATTGTTCCTTTATTCCTTTGATTGCTTTCTTAATTGCATTCCATCTTTGGCAAGTTAAACTTTCTTAATTTGCTTCCTGCATATCACATTAAACTCAAAGCCATATTAGTCCTTAGTGTTTGTCATCCATCAAAACTAAGGCCCAACACCACTTTTCGTTTCAATTTTTAATACAATCCCGAGCTTGTTGTAATTCCGTTTCGAAAGTTCTTGGTATAGTGCCACGATATCATGTGTATTTCGGACAAATGATATTCCAGCCATATCAGCATGAGAAGCGACGAAGTTTAGATCCATTAGATCCTTTGAAGTAAGACCCTGAAACTTAATATTCACTCTCAGGGATGTTTATAGACTTGTCTGATCCAAGTTTAGTACCATTTTCCGCAGCACGAGTTACTGACACCACAATTTCGGTCATTGAAGTACCTTTAATCACACCCCAAATCTTCCCGTCATCGAATGCGATGGGCTCTCCTGGTTTGACTGAATCAAACAGCCAGCCGGATGAACAGGGCATTCTATGCATACAACACCGCTGTACGCCCCCTTTGGTTCATCTTCCTCATCTGAGCTGTTTCTATATAAGGTAATCAAGTCTCCCACTCTCAACCTCACAAACTGCTCCACCGGAGGAACATCAACTACTTCTCCGGTCACAAACTTGTTCTTCCCATCCTTGATAAATAATTTAGTTCCCGACTGAACATATGCAGTGCTTGAGCACTCAGCCATCAACCAATCCCAGAACAAATATTAACCTTCCTGGATATTTTTAGCGTAATCTTCTTCCCTCTAGCATCTTTGAATTTCACAGTATCGCCAATACTAAGCTTGGTGAGAAATTCTTGTCCCTCAACGCGAAGGATTACATCAGGAACTAAATGAGTAGGTGGAGGTTCTGTGCCACGGGGAGACAGCCAAATCTTAGCAGGATAAGCAGCATTTCCACGAGCATCTTTTTTGGGAGAAACTTTGATCACACACGGACCACTCCTTAATTTGCCTGTACGGAGCTTAGGTCCAGCTAAATCCATTATAATTTGACATGGTTTCTCCAACACTGCGAGCTTCTTCTTACTCTTCCAATTATCTCATTCCAGATATTAGGGTCTCCATGAGCACAGTTGATTCGAAATGTGGTTGTTCCTCTTTCAAGAAGATCACTAATCAAAGTTTCACTTTCAGTAGCCTCCACACCAACTGTCACCATAATATGAGTTCCGCCATCTCCACTGGGACCCAACAATAACTCATGATTTGAAGATGCTTTTCTTTTCATGATACTAACTGCAAATGCTTCCATCCTTTCTTTACTCATGAATGCTTTTATGGTACTTTCTGTGAGTGTTAATTCTTTGCCATGTAAATTGTCTGCCTCTAATCGGCCCAACATTCGGATGACAGCAGTTAGACTAGGAGAACATGTGGATTATAGTATTCAGGCTATCCAGTCCTATTGCAGATAGATCTTCCTTAAGGTGCTCAATGTCCAGACATTTCAAAGCCAGATAGTGTATTAAGTTTGTTGCACTTACAGAATATTTCCTGACAAAAATATTTTGGAGCTAGATTGACGACAAGATAATAGAAAAATACTGCTACTAAATAAAGATAATATTCGTTATCAACAGTGCTTTTAAATGGCATGTATCGTAATATTTATCAGTAATAGTTAATATAAACATGACAGAAAGAATCAATATTAAGAAACATAAATCTATAGAAGAAGCATGATAAAAACAAAGTTTTCATCCAGTTTGGTATAATATTCAAGGTTCCCTCTGAAACGTGAAAATTTGGAGAAAGTAATTCACAGGCAATAAACGTAATATCTAACACATATTTGGTCCTGTATGTTAAAAGAAAACACTCAATACAAATCTTCCCACAATATTTTCCTCAGAATTTCTTCTAATTTGTACTGATCTTTAAGATCCAAATATGTTAAAAGAGACAATACTATTCTCTCTCCAAGACGATGCTTAATTATTTTAGTAAAAGCCATAAAAGACTAAATTTTGTATTGAAAAAAAGGTGAAGTGAATTTACCTGTGACACTGTTTTAGCAGCAAAGCATTCCACTGTTCAGATGCTAAAATATGCAAGTAAATGGCCTCAAGCTTATCAACAAGCCTGCCTTCATTTGTTAAGCATTCAAGAATTGAAGGAAATTCCGGCTTGGAATCAATTACTGACGCAGCTACTTCCATATTTTCGTTGGTATTTTTTTCAACATCTTCCAGTTGGCTAGCATGTTGATCATCATGGCGAGCTCGTAACTTAATGCTTTCAGATCCATGATTTGTTCTCGAAACAGCACAAACTAAAGTCTCTACCTTAAGCCCCTTTTCTCTACCACAAGTAATTTGCACGGCAGATGTCCAATATTCCTTCCTCTCACCCCATAGTGTGGACATCCCAACACATTAAAATGCGGCAGAGCCTGCAAGCCCAAATCATCAAAAAGCGTTTCCATAAAAACAAAATTATAATCCCCCGAAACACATATCATAAAGCAACGTAGATTCATTACAAGTCTTTATCTAGAACTTACATGGCTTTGAACCGTTTGCTGGGCAGTCATCATCTTTAAGTAACTATCCAATAACAAAAGTGCGACGGAACTTCTGGCTAATCCTACAGAAACAAAAATCAGCAGTCAGTTAATTCCATATACACATTTAATATCATCATCATAAAAAAAGAAAACAATAGGATGCACATGACTAGTTGATAAAGTTCACAAGTGTGTAGCCCACACTACGCCATTTTGACACTAATGCGACTGAACATTAGCTGTCGCTTAAGACTGGAAACTGTCGCTTACATCCCTATACGACCAAATGCCCGTCGTATAAGTTATGTCGCATTTGCTACGTAGTTTCGTTCTTATGCCACAGCAGGCCTTAAAAATTGTCGTAAGATTTCGGGACGTCCTATTTGCTGTCACGTTGGTTTTGTGTTGCAATGCTGCTATACGACTATACATTAACGTCGTCGTAATATACTTAAAAGACATTTTGAAATTAAAATATTTTGTTCATTAAGCTTGAGAATACATGTGCCTGGCTAATTTAGGTTTTCATTTTAACCATTTGTTTGATGTAATTGTATTTCTTAAAATAAAGATTAGATAATCGAAGAAATACACAGCCCTGAATTAGTTTTCAACATTTAGTACACATACGCATAAAGTACTTTCTAGCTTGTACAACAAAATGTTTTTTCTCCAAAAAGAGTCTAGTTACACTAAACAAACTTAATTTCAAAGCTTGCTATGAATCCAAGCTGCAACCTCTTGAAACAGTTGTTGAAGTACTCGCATGCTTTAAGCGGGTCAAACTCTTGAAGATCAGTTATTTTGATTGGCTGCGTGAGAGTCATTAGGAAAATGTAGAACAATGCTTTCAATCAGAGAGTCTGCCAAAATGAGTTAAAGCATATACCCTGAAGAAGTATGAGTTCCCGTAATTGACATCCCTAACACGGTTAGCAAATGCAGTATACGGATCTCTATCTTGAGCACGCACAGCTTCCTCAGCCATTTGCGTAACGATTTTGACATCTTCCTCACCAGGTCTCACATTCGTAGTGAACAGCTGATAGACAAGCTGCACAAATCATCACAATATAAACGTGGGTTAAAATATTGAAAACTGGACACAGTTAAGAAAAATGTGCTGCAGCTTGTAAGTTTCAGCAGTCAAACTAGTCCATGCTTTGACAGTTGATAATGCAGCCCTTTGAAAAAAATCAACCTGCAAGGCGATTTCAAGATCTGAAGGTGAGCAATCACCAGAAAAGGATCTTATGTACGCCCCAATATGTGTACCAACTTCAGCTCTTTTACCAGCGAGCATATCCGTCAGAACAGACGGTTTATAACCAAATATACCAATTTCTCCGGCAATAGTGGAACTCATTGAGCAGGAAATGTACCCACTTTCTGGAACGTCTGATAAACCTCCATAAGAAAAACCTGTAAACAAAATCTGCTCACAAAAACTGTAATACGTTAGTATTTCTTCCTGAAGACCAATGCCAGCTTACAAAATGCGGTCCATAAGTTATGAAAAAATAATAAGGACAGCAAATAATTTTAAACAGAACATTTATATACTCCAGAAATGGTGTCCTAAACATGGAAAGGACAGCAAACTCTGATATAAAATTGCTTAAGGTACATACTATGAGTGAACCAGTATACACCAGAGTAAAGAAGCAAGCAGTGAGCATTGGTTTACCCTGGAGCTGGTAGAGTTCGTATGATTTCTTCAGGAATGTTCTCGTCATCCCAGGGCATGACTAGATTATCTTCCTCCAGAAAATGTACTTTCTTCAAACAGGAATTTAATTGCTCGACTGATGCAGAGGCCCGGGGTTCAATAGCCTTGGTCGACGGCTGATGCGGATTCGAATCAGCAGAAGAATTTGTCAGAGAGTACATACGAGATTTACCTGATGGATGAACGGTCGATTAGCAGCTGGATTGTGTTGATGGAAGCCGTGGATTAGGTCTGAAACAGTAGAGCGGCGTTCGATGAGCCAGATGAGAAAGTGAAGAAGCCCTAGAGTGTAAATTTCATTCACCGCTATCAATTTTAGCTATAATTTTCATTTCCCTCCTCAAAATTTCAGATGTAACATGACTGAATTTTTTCACTTGCAAATATTTTGATACAATGTTACTAACTTTCTAGGCCTCTAACCCATTTTTCATTCACCACTCTCAATATTTGCTAATAATTTTCATTTCCCTCCCAAATTTTCAAGTGTAACTTGACTGAATTTTTCACTTACAAATATTTTGACAAAAATTGTTACTAACCCTCTAACCCATTTTCGTTTACCGCTCTTAATTTTTGCTATAACTTTCATTTGTCTTAAAATCTTAAATGTTGTAACTTAACTATTTTTTCACTTACAAGTACGTTGACTAAAAATATCCCTAACCCTTTCATCCATAAACTTTAACTCTTGATCATCGTAGTTAGAAGCCCATATCGATCAGTCCTTGTACTTGAATTCTCTAATCGATCCTTATTCCACTATTTTGGGTCTTAAGTCGTTGATTCCGATCCCATACCACAAATGTCACCCCATTCACATCACATTTTGAGTAAAAACGATGCGCTTGCGGTTGGCATGCTAAAAAACATAACTCGTGTACATAGTGTGGCGACCCATCGGCTTGTAATTGCATCATCTGTAAGAAGCACACATTTATTTCATTAATCATACAAGCTTATAAATATAAAATAATCAAATAAGTTAAAAAAATATACCCATAAACGAAAGTACGTAAAAAATCATTGACACAATCCTTATAAGGGCCACATTGATCAATTTTTACTAAAATATAATGTTACACTTAAGTGACAGAAACACGTTTGTTACAAGAGCCTCGTCACATAGGACAACTAAAGAGACTGGATATGGTTGTTGATTTACATTCAGTCGCAAAAGTTTACTTAAGTAACATCGTTTTCTCTGTGGTATTAGTACCGTCGTATAGGACTTCCAATGCGACACAATTTTAAGCGACGTGTAAATATTGTCACTTAGGATCTTAAGACACAGGTACAAACCCAACATCGTATAATCTGTCGCATTAGTGTCAAAATGGTGTAGTGCCAAAGGCACTGTCAGAACCCTAAATTGAGTAAGCAAAGCATGATAAATTGTGCAGTTCATATTTACAGTAAAAAGATATGAGAGTGATCGGACGTAGGGCGTGAAATGAAGAGACGAAATCGAAGTAGAAACCTTGGCTGGGGGCTTGTGGAGGGCACACGCTCACTGAGTCACGGAGACCGAAGAAGATTCGTGAACGGAGACAGCTGGATTGATGAAAAAATATAATTACAAAATGGTCACTGAAGAAAGATTCGTGAACGGGGACACTGATCGTGAACCTAAACTATATACTTCGTTTTTATTTATACCTCATTTTCAAGTTGAACGCAACCCACCAATCGAGTTTTTGCCTATACGTCATTTTCAAGATAAATGCAACTCACCAATTTTGGCGAATCCCAAGCGTTTTGAAAATTTAACACTTAGTTTGTGCGAATTGAGATGACTTTGGCGAATCTCATCCTTTTAAAAACTTAGTACTTAGTTTGTCCTTGTCAAATCGAGATGACTTTATTGAACCTCACACGTTTTGAAAACTTTGCACTTAGTTTGTCATTTACGTATTGTGTGTTCTAAAATTATCTTATCGTTTTAGATATTTAAAAAATATAGATATCTCTTTAAATTCACACCACACAATTCTCTTCTCTTTTTATTGTCAATTATCCATTTCATCATTTATTATATACCAAATCACTTTTTTATTCTTCATTCGCTTTTTCCTTATTTCTTTTAAATTCCATGATCAGCTTCAAACGAACATTAATGGTACAGATAAACATAAATTATTTGATTAAAGGTAATTTAATATCTATGATTAAATGAAATGGTTCAGAGATAATAAATTAATTCGTGTTCTACGTAATGATATCACCTCAATCGTTAATTTTTATTCAACGATTATGTTGAAATCCGTCAATACTCAACCATTTTATACTCTTTCAATTTTAATTAAATTAAAAATTTAAGATTATATTTATTATCCCGGTTTATTTCTTTTGATCTTAATAAATGCTGATAATAATTGAAATGTGTTAAGTTGTAGGCTGACATTATTTGTGAGATAGAAAGAAAAAATCTCAACGGTTGATTTGATTAATTTGACGGTTGAGATAAAAGTTAAATTTTGATTGAAATGGACGGTTGAGTTTGCTAAAATACACGGGTGGTTGGATCTGACAGTTATTTTTAAATTTCGTCCGTTGGATTGATGAAAATCAACGATTGAAACGATGTACTACAACCCTACAAAACATAAATGTCCTTCTTAAACCATTTATATATAGAGAGTTCGAATCTAGAGAGACAATGAAATTTCGTACGATATGAGGACATCATTTCAATCGTTAATTTAAATTTATCCAACAGTTGAGATTTGATTAATTTTTAATTAAAATAGGTGACTGAATTTGCAAAACACACGAGCGTTTGAGAATGGCGGTTATTAATATCAACTGTTAGATTAATAGATTTCAACGATTAATTTTATAATTTAAGGATAAGCATTAAAGGACATAAAAAGTAAAGTTGACAAACAATTAAGAGTAAATAGAGTATTTAATTGTGTAATTTTGATCGATATTTGTAGACTATTTTTCATTTCTACCAAATATATTCCCAGAGGTAAGCAGAGATCACTTGCATCCAATCAGAAAGTTAATGCCAAAGAACACAACATGAAAGCCAAAAAGTATCTTTCAACCATTAAACCACATGTTGGACTGTTGGGCACTGGATCCTCAAAATTGTGTGTTCCCAATTAATTTGAGCAGACCCAGTTCCTCTATGAGATAACATCCCAAATTTTTTGCTTCATTTTGCTTATGCAAGAGCACAGCAACAGTCCATTTGAGTGATTAGAATCATCTTGGAAGCTGTGTCAAGATCGACTTTTATTGAGCTGCTTGTTTCTGCGCATTTGAAGAGCGGAGAAAATTATAAGATTAACCAAGAACAAGAAAAATAAGAAGATTAACACTTGAAATAAAAATGTGCCAAATAATGTTGGGCAGAAATGTTACTATCACAACCCACAATGATTTAACTCTACAATTGTCAATGATTTCGAAACTGTGCGAATAAGAACTTTCAACAAGCAGAAAGGAAAAGCTTTGCAGCTAAACTGTGCGAATAAGAAATATTACTATCATTTGTACAGATAACTATCATGGCTCTTATGTGTAAATTTACAAACTGAACACTAAATGGTGTTTTGCAGCTAAATTAAAGTACCTGACTCATGAAAAACGAGCTCTGAGCAAGGAATTGTAGATACTCTTGCTTCTTTGATGCAAAAGCTTTCTGGCTGTGGTCCAAGAGTGACCTTTCCCTTCTAATATCTTCAGAAATCATCTCTTTTTTCCACTGAAGTTCTCTCAACTTAATTTCGCTCTCGTAATACTCAACAGGCCGGGTAACCGTCCCACAGCTTTTAGAAAATGTAACATCTATTTCTTGCCTACCATAAAATTGTAATCAGTTATTATACACGAACACCGGATTGGTAATTACAAACATGTTGGAGGTACAACCACAATCAAAATATTCCAACTACGCGATACAAAAAAGGCAATCTTTATGTTATCCAGAAGACACCTTATGCTGATATTTAGATGACAAAATCCGATTGAAATAATTGAACAAGTGATTGAACATATAAGTTGGTTTTACCTGTCGCCTAAAGAAAATACACCAGTGGTTTTAATGATTCCTCCATCCAAAGCTACAGCGCCATCACTGATACAAGGAAGAGCAAGTAACATTTCTGACCGGGTCTTATAAATCTGAAGACGAGAGAAGAGATTGTAAAATAAAGTTTCTCTAAGGCCAAAGCCACGGCAGGTGAGATGAAATAAGTTTGTGCTCTCTATGGTGATCATGTTCACTGCATATCCAAGAAAACCAGGTGGGCACTCTCCATTTGGTAATCGAGGCTTTTCTATATCCAGCCTCTTTTGTGGGTCGTTTGCCAAAAGTTTACCAATATAGGGTCTGCATACAGTAAAGTGAACAAAAAATATTTATCATCAGAGCATGTTAAAAGTGGCTTGGCTACACAGATTGAAAACCATAATAAAAAGCAATAAAAAATTTCAAGACCATCACACCTCAAGTTTTCAAGACATATAACAAGGAATCGCCCATCCAAAGGCCTACCCATAGAAGCTCCAAGACCGTGGAGACCGGAACTTCTAATGATATTACTTTCTGCATCATAGGTTTCAAGTGCTCGGACACTTTCAAACGTTTTGCAAACGATGGCCATCATATTGGTTATCCCTAGGAATTCAGAAAGCAGCCTGCAGTAAAGTAACATATCAATTAGAACCTGAATACATTTATCTCTCAAACAACCATGTCCAAGTTTGAAATACTGACCACATGCAATGCAATTAGTGAATCAACAGAAAACATTTTTGCTTTAATTAATGCTCAGAAACAAAGTGAAACAAAACAAATGGTCTAGACCATGCAATATCATCAAAATGACCTGCTAAGGTTGTCATCCTCAACTCTACCAAGCATAGCAACAATACCGAGCACATCCTTGTTCCAAGCTAGACTGGCAGCCATTTTGCTGTGACGTGTATTCAACTGCAAAAAACAGCAGCAGCAGATTTTTCATGCTGTAAAATTTTGTCAACCAACTTTTTTTCTTGATTTTGCTCAGAAGACATGCCATCCCCAATGGTCACAGTCGTTTCTTGATTCATTTTGGGCGCAACTGCAAGAGAGACGTACTAAAATGTAAGCCACTGACTTAATCATCAAAACGTTTCAGTATTGGATTGCAGATTGTATCCAAACATTATTAGAATCTTGAAAGCTCTCTGACTGAATTTACATAGTCAATCACTCTGACACAACTAACACAACTAACACAACTAACACATAACATTCCCATCTTAACACTTGCATGGCTGCTGCACTTAGAGCGTCCAATTTCCATATGATTCGGCATTTTGGTTCGTTCCGTTTACAAAACAAACCTAATATGGAGATGGACAAAGTAGAAACTAAAACAAGCTGAATGATGTTGACGGCAAGAACAAGTCAAGCAAACTATCTTATTGAGTTGCGGATGTAGGTCTAATATACGGTCGGTTCTCCGCGGGCATTGATCATGAATTTCAAACACATACCAGCCAATAAAAAATTCCTAAATAAATATAAAGCCAAATCATACGGACCTGGCAAATCAATTATCGACTTCTCAGCAATGTTATTCTGGTTTGTCAAAAACTTGATATTCTCTTCATGCAGCTTAATCTTTCGTCCTAGCGTTTCTAAATCATCCTGGAATTTCTGCAATGAACAAACAAACCACCCCAGTGAGCAGATCTCCCATTATTTGATGTTTAAAACCTAAAGACAGAAAGGCATTCTCGCTTCTGCAGAACATATGTTCAACCTTAGTCTCGAAGTTGATATATTCTTCATGAGACACCCCTCCATATTGAACATCATTGTTTAAAGGTACCAAAGCATTCTTCTGATCCACATGCATTGCTCCGGACAAATCTTGATTACCTGACCCCATTGGCTGCGCCATGCCGTGGAAAAAAAGATGCAGGACGTCATAAGACATTTCTCAGTGTTTTAAATCAAGTAATGCTAAAATTCGCAAATTCAATATATGAAACTGAAGATGGTTCAGCTTCATATGAAATTGACGATATAGTGTAAAACCTAATTGAGGTATTCAGGATACACTTAGCAACATTGATAAATAAGAAAGAAAATTGTAATAAAAAGAGGAACTTTGAAACTGGAAATCGACGAAAGCGAATGCAAGTGTGTGAAGAGGAAAACCGATTGAAAATTGAGAATCGGATCGGCGAAAACATTAGCAGAATGTTGAAATGAATGAGTCTAATTCGGTTCCGACTGACCTGGACGTGGCTGTTAGGTTGAGATTGAGACATAACCGACGGACCGGACCGCTCTTCTTTTTTTGCTCAGCGTTGTCGTCTCCTTCCCCGGCTGTGACGAAGTGCCGTTCTTTTAGTTTTTATACGTCTGATGAAATTACAGTTACGTGAGTTTTGAACTGTTGATTCGATTAATTTAACGATTAAAATTAAAGATAGTTTTTAATAGAGTTGATAGTTGAATTTGAAAAAAATACGGGACGCTTGAATTTGTTAGTTTTTTATTTTTAATCTCATCAATTGAATTATTAGAAATTAACAATTGACTGTCTCACAAATATTTATCTGTATCTTTACCCGTAATCCGAACAACAAAGAAGGCTATTGAACAAAAAACTGTAGAATTGTTTAGAAATGAAACACTGAAGTATTTAACTTGATTGTCACTCTCAGAATTCTACAGGGCGCACCGACAAATTGCTTCATCCAGGTACAAGAGATGAGTTTAGAAGCATACTGGAATGGGTCATCTTAATTAAGTCATAAACATTAATTTTTAATTTGTTAATTTTTTAATTTGTTTGTTTTTTCACGAAGTGGGGTTGGCCTAGTGGTTAGACACCTACTACTTGGGCCAACACGTCTTGGGTTCGAATTATGGGGTAGAAGTGAAATTCCTGTAATCCCTTTAAAATAAAAATGACATGGGGCCATCTCCATCAGTTGCTAATACAGCTGCTGCTTCAAATATTGTTCTAATCCAGAAGAGGTACATTTAATTAATTACCCAAACCATTAAGAACAACTCCGTTTCCTCTTGATATACCACCATCCAGCATGTTTCATGTGATCTGTTGTTTCATACACCCGGAGCTCATCAAACAGCAAACTATCTAAAATCTTGAGTTGTTTTGAGTTTGAAATGCAATTCAAAAAAACTCAGATGACAAGACATTCTTAAGTATGGGAGGGAGAAGCAAAGATCGATCAAAGCGACGAGAAAACGTTGCATAACTGTTTGATAAAACGAGGCAAATCAAAAGGAGTGAAAGAATAGTGATGATCAGATTACAGACGGCTTGGATAATATAACATAGTTTAATAGTAAAAACGTCAAAATACAAATTATTTAAAATGCACCACTGATATAACTTTTCTGGTGATTAATTTGAAAAGTTTTTGCAGACAGCAAGGGCATTGCTAATCAGTGGCGGAAGCAGGACGAAATATTCGCCGGGGCTCAAAAGCTTATAAATTTAGCGGGGGCTCAAATAATTTTTTTAGCGGGGGCTCAAATAATTTTTTTAGCCGAGGCTCTAATAATTTTTTCAGCCGGGGCTCAAATAATTACTTTACCCGGGGCTCCAAATCGAATTATGATAAATTATACCTAGTAAAAAAAAAAAAATTTCCTCGCCGGGGCTCCAGCCCCCCTTCGCCCCCTGGTTCCGCCACTGTTGCTAATACCTCATTTCAAACCAAGTATCAACTATCTAAAACTTTATAAACATGGTTTGCAATTAAATAATTGAACTATCATTTTTAACAGATAATTTAGCTATGAACTTATATTTTCAACCATTTCAAACTATCTGATTCATTTATTGAATAATGCAATGGAAGTCAAGCAAGCCAAGGTTCACAATACACACATTTTCCATGATTTTCTATTTTACAAAGCAGAACTCTTACACAAACCAAGAAAGTTTTGACAATAACAAATTCTCCTCCGAAGGTTACTGAGCTTCCGTTATGAACTGTGAACCAGAATTAGTCAGAGTTCTCTGGGAGGCGATATAATGTGAATTCTTGTTGCTTAAAGTAACGGCGGTCCTCTTCGTCAACAAGAACCAGGTTCAGATAGTACTTTACACTGAACTTATTGTTAAATGTTCTTATGTGTTGGGGTAAGCTCATAGGCACTTAGAAATAGTCTTATTGGGATTGATTCACCTGCATAATAAGACAACATCGAATTACCAGCTAAGTTTGCAAATATTATGAAGGCGAATGATGATACAAAATTACTAAATATGACTGCCATTGAGGTAATGAGACCTAATCAGCTTCTACTGAGTGTTAATAGCAGCTCCTTGTAATTTGGAAAGCAAAAAAGATACTAGATTTCTCATTTCAACATAATTATTTTACTAAAATCAGCATTGCGGCCCCTCTCGTGTGTCACCTAAAGATATGCCACTATAATTGACACATGACACACACAAAACCAATCACTAGCATTAGAACAAACCATGCATATCAAACCACGTACAAATGGAGAGATTCACCATACCTCTAACTGGAGCACCATCCATCAGCTCGAATTTCGCAAGCGTTTCAGTCTCAACATGAGTGTTAGCACCTGATCCAGTCGACTCTCGTCGCCGGATCTCAAGATCCATATTCTTTATTTTGATTCTTACTAGAAGAAAATAGATTTTTCCAATTATGACATCTTTTAGATGATACCTGCATATCAAATCCAAAGATAGACTCATTACTAGTGGACGGTTGAGGAGAAAAGCATTTTTAAGGTAAGAAAGACATTATTTTGACAAATAACTCAACGAATGCAACTGAAGTATGAATTATCGACCCATTAAACAGGATCTGATGCACATATAATGAAACAGCAGCAAGCCTGCCACATTACATACTAAAATCGCAATCAAGTAATCTATCTCCATTACACCATAGATCACAAAGGATAGTTGTTCGTATCTAGTAAGCATGCTGAGAATGGCAGCAGCCAGCGTGTATACAGATTCATGAGAAAATGGTAGTACACTAATTGATGTATGAACACAGGAACATACTTGCTTTTGTTGTATTCAAACTCAATATGAAGGCAGTCTTCAATTCCCACTTCCATCTGCATATGTCATTAAATATGAAAGTAAAGGACTCGCTTGGGAACAAAAATAAAGTAAAACAAAAACTAGAATCCAGAGGATATTAAGAAAAGATCAAAAACTTTTTCATGAATATCTAATGAGTTGCTTTCAACTGCTTGCGGAAAGATAATTATTAATATCGAATTCACAAGAGTTTTACTCCAAACAAAGGATAATGGCCTGAACTGTATGAATAATCAGTCTCAAATCACTTTCTGAAACCAACTGCACAGTTCGGGAAAGCATCACTATTCAACATCATCACAGTCCAAAATAATGAAAGAAAATCACCTTGATACTGTTATTGATTGATGGAGCTGGGGTGTAATTTCGAACCTGGCAAAAAAACAAGTAATAGACAAAGCTAAAAGGGATGTAGGAAAGACTGCCATTAGTAAGAAAGATGAGGACTACGGAAAACAGTCGGCAGCGGATAATAGCACAGTTAGGCAATATAATAAAAAGCTGTCGGATTTGCTTTGATTAAGAAAGTACCATGAAATCCTTATATTCGACTATACTTCCCGCATAACCCCTGGCGATGGTCACTTTCAGGATATACCTGTGAGCAAAACATATGACAACAGATATAGTTGTCAAGGTGAATCTCTGAATTCCTAAATTGGAGACCATTAAATGACGCCTTTATTAAGTTGGAAGAATACCTTAGTCTCACGTTTACTCCATTATATGTCTCGTATGGCATTTCAACAGTTGAAAACTCAAACGGGTATGTTTTCTTTTCATAAATTTCACCAGGGACATCAAGCTCGCGCACTGCAACCAAGTGCCAGTCGGCAATATTAAGTTGAAGTGTGATACAATACAGACAACGGGGATAGACCACAGTATTAGATTAGTTAATTAGTTGGTTATGGAGTGTACGCACCGAGTGATGTGAAATCATAAAAGTTGTTTCTGTCAAAATACATCTCTGGACAACCAACAAGAAATGCAGACAAGTTAAGAAAATTCAGCACAAATTATAAGATACAAAAGAATGAATATCCAGCTATTTTCTCCCGCAGACTTCCACATATGGAGAACAGTACCAAAGCACAATAACTAAATTTAAGCAGAGCCGCACCAATCTGTCCAAGAAGTTCAATCTTGACCCCGTTGTGATCAATTTTCTTCCCTTGAATTGGATCGATAGATACCTGAAAATATCACCTATAAATCTGCCTTGTCGCATCCAAAATAAAAAAGGTACCAAATATCATCTAGTTGAGAACAATACATTCCCAGAAATAGTTTCCTGACTCTGGAAAAGCGGGACCATCACAGTTTGGCCATTTTCCTTCTTAAGTGGAACCTATACACAAAAATATGATTTTCATTTCATTAAAAAAGTATAACAGCTTTCAATATATTTTGGTGCTGAAAATAAGCATCGTAACCTGTTTTCTTGTTTTCCCATCAGTGAATGAGAAGGTAATGTTACAAGACGGCTTGAAAGCTCCCAACAAGAAATTCTATAATTGGAGACAATAAAACACAGAATCACATCAATTCATTTCTAAAAGAGTTCAACAGTGTGGATTAAGCTTTCTCAAGCACCTCATTTTCAGATCTTACTACTTACCATTCTGTTCTAACTCGAGCTCAACCAGGTAACTTGAATTTCAACAATCACTCCTAGTAATTACAAGTGGAAAATCTACAAAGAAAAAAAAAAGTTTGGGAATATTAATACGAGATTAGGGCTAAGGAAAACAAGGATAAATACAAAGAAACTGCAGTTTATGATCTCTAAACGCAATACACCAACTAATGTAAGAGCATGCAGGTACGAAGTTTCACGAAGCTATTGCAGTTCAAGAAGGAATCAATTCAGATGACGATCGTATCGGATTCCAAATCTGATCATGATCGGCGACCGACTGCAAGTTCGTTGACTTTCACAGTAAAGTAAAAATGGATTTAATGAGCAAACTCATCTGACCTGGAAGAGAGGAAGAGGGCTGAGGAAGCAGCGTCGTCGTAGTCGTCGCCGTGATCGATAGCCAACGCCTCGAAAATCGAATCAGAAAGTCAGAGTGGTCAGAGCTGCTTGTCATAAGTGGGCCGGCCCATTCACCATTTTCTGATGGTAGCATCAGCTGCAGTCTTAACCGTGGTTCCATTTAAATACATCATCTTAGTTGTCTTATGCTGCTTCACAATGATCAAGAAGTTCAAGTCTTTCAATTTTTGATATAGTATTAGAGGTCGGTGGTTCAAGTCTTGCAAAAATACAAATTATGGACAGTTGAATCCAATCGATTGAAGAAACCGTTGCAAATGAAAGCCGTCTGCGGCTGTTGGATACTTATGTTTCGAGTTCTTTTGTGTGTTAATGTAAAAAATAAGCACATAAAGGTAGGAGTTTACTCGGGTGGATCCATCCAGAATGGTGGATCCATGAATCCAAGATCATAGTAGCAGATACCGACACGTGTCCTCAGCAACCAAACAATTTCATACCAACCAGGGGTAACTTCGTCATAGTTAGAAAGTGGGTTTAGGAACATGTATTGCTAGGTGTCTATTTGATGTTAAGTATTGTGCTTTTGTACAAAATGTGATGTTAAGTTTCATTAAAGTTTCTACTTGCATATAACCTCTCTCATGGTTTGTTTTCCACTTTTTTCCTTCTCAATTTTCACCATTGTCATCACCTTCAACCATTTTCGAGCTTCAAACTCCTGCGCATAATACTTCAATATCCGAATCTACTTCAAATTCCTACCCATAATACTTTCGTATCCGACCCATCTACTTCAAACCTCGATTGATTCGTTCATCACCTTCAAACCTCGACATGTTCCAATCATTCTACTTTAAACTTCTAAGCATTTAAACACCATCAATGGATATTTGTTTTGAAGGTGATGGTTCTCAACCGGTTCTAGGTTTGCAAGGTACCATATAAGAGATGAATTGTTCTTCAATTCTCTTATAGGTCCGAATGAATGTGAATCTGTGTTGGTAAATAACCATGATGGTCGTTCAGACCAATGTGGCGAGTTAAGCACCTGTAAAATGAAATTCAGTTGTGTGTTTAGATTTTTGCATTATCGTTTGCAGTTTACATGTGCATTCAAAACTTGCATTTTTCGGTTGCATTTTACATGGGCATTTAGATCTTGCATTTAGTCACTTTTTCCCCCATTTTTGTATACATTTAATCGGGTTTCAGGTTTAGGATTTAGGGTTTAGGATTTGGGTTTTAGGGTTTAGTGTTAAAGGTTTTGGGTTATAAGGTTTAAGGTTTAAGGTTTATTGTTTTTGTGTGGTGTTGGCAGATGGTAAACGTAGTTGTATGGTCTCCGACAATTCTCATTGTTTAGTGACAACATCGCCGAATGTGACAACATATTGGACGAAATCCATTTTTATCAACTGAGGACGAAATCCATTTACATCGCTCTTATGCAACTTGTAATTTTGAAGTACATCTAGGTAGAGAGAAACACTTTCTTGACGGACACGTGAGAAGTAAATATGGTTGGAGTCTACAGTGACTACATTCAAGACCTCAACAAAGAGTACAGAGATATATAATTGGAGTTCAAGACATGTATGAAAATTGTTGGGAACGATATATGAAAGAAAGATTATATGTTGTCCTTGGTGAAAGAAATGTGCTCAACATTAGAGGCCACCACAGCTGGCCAACTCCCAAAAATGAAGCTTGGTATATGTTTACAATAGTGGACGGAAATTTACCTTATTATACCAACTTACCCTAAACCCTCCCACCAGAAAATATATTATACTTGAAAATCACATTTTGATGAATATAATTTTTGGTAAATGAACTTTTTCACGAAAACATTGTAATTTTACTGTACGTAGCGATTATCTAATTGATTTCCCTCTCGAATATGCAAATTGGAAATGCAAATTATAAATGCAAAACCAAAATGCAAACATCAAATGCAAATACAAAATGCAAACACAGAATACCATGACCAAATGGCAGAACACAACGTATAGGCATCCTACATTATATGGGAATGCAAATAGAAGATCCAAGTTCCAAGTTCCAAGTTCCAAATTCATAAATAGGGCATAACATACTACATTATGGGAATGAAAATTGAAAAACGAGTTCATCAGTTGCGTCCTAAAAACATAATCACATAATTACTTAATTAGGATACCATTACATAATCAGTTGCTTCCCAAAAGCATAATCAGAGCTCTTCCCTTCTTGTTTATTCTGCTCTTCTCTTTGATAGGTTTGTCAACCTGCGAACTTGGAGCAAAGGATGGTCTTTTTTTGATGCTTTGGACGCTAACCACGAACCTCCTCTGCAAATATCACAAGTATCGATCATGAATATCTCTTAGATAGGCAAACATGAATATAAGTAGTGCAACACCTCATGAAGACATATTTAATGGTCAAACACTGCAAAAAATAATCTAAAACATGTATATAAGTAGTGCAACACTTCTACGCACATCGTCTCTTTACCACCCGTCGCCTGTCAGATGAACTATCTCTTTTCTCTATTATTATCAAAATGTTTATTGAAACACTAATTACAACTCTCAAGATCACTCACAAACGTCATCCCTACCTTACTCAACCCTCCCCATAAACACAATATCACAATATCACTCACAAAAGCCTTCACTGTCTTACCCAAACCGCCTCACAAACACAATAACACGATATCACTCACAAAAATCTTCTCTGCCTTACCCAAACCTCCCCACAAACACAAACACAATAATACAATAACACAATATCACTCACAAAACAAACAACAATGGTGACCCTACCTTACCCAAACGCCCCAAGCCTCTAAACTAACATGTTATCCCAACACCCAATCTAGTACCCCATACACACATACACTACTCTTCCCCCAACACACTCATCCACCTACCAATCAACCCAAACCCTAATAATGATTCATACCCACAAAATCAAGCCTTGCAACACACAATCTCTAACCGTGATAGAAACCCAATTATCTTCGATTAAAGTCACCTTCTCTTGTACCTACCGCCTACTTCAAAGCCGCCTGTATATTCAAAGCTGTCTGAGAGTTCAAAGTCGCCTAGTTCGGCCTTCTCTCTTCCTCGGGTGCCTGATTCACCGTCGCTGCTTCTCGTGCCACTTCTTCGCCTCCACTCTCTCCGCTCGAGTGGATTCTCGTTGTCTCTTCTCTGCAATTCGAAAAAGGGTATTGCAAAATGGAGCCCTCGAAAGAATGAGTTTCGGCTTAGTGACAACTTTGAGTGGGCAACTCACAACCCAAATTAGATTAGGTTAAATGACTAAGATATTCTCCTAACCATCCATATATCCAAATTCAAGTTACAAATCAATCATACTAAAATTGTTACACTAAACCACGTATCAATCTACTAATCCATCTCTATTTCAAATGGATTGTTAAGATAAGGACCTATAAATCCACCACTTATGAGGATTTCAGAAGAGATGTCCTCATCCATACTTCAATACATCAGTTGCGAAGTGCATATGTAATATATTACGATACAAGTTATTGAAGTCACATAAATAACAAAGGTACCAGCCACTCATATTAACCTACAACAAATTTTAATCTGAAGATGAGATCAAAATCTGAAATCCCTAACTACACACCAATCAGTAGAAGAATACAAACAATCCAGGCTAGAACCATACATGTCCATCGCTCAAATGGCCTTGTGTTGTTAAGCTGTGACAATTCACAACCTGAGACTATTGAAGTGTTAAAGTCAATCTGCTCTCCACAAAATACAACCCTTCCTTCCAACTTGTATTATATGAATCTGATCAATCTCAATAAATCAACATCTTATGAGATACCAACTGTTTTGCCAAGAAGCCATAGTACAAGTGACATCTCAATGCCGAAGATTGTGTGTATGTATGTCCTGTCCAACATGAACCCATATGCTGTTATTCCAGCCTTGTTGTTCTCCAAATATGTCACTGCATCACAAAAGCATATGTTTTCTGTTAAAAACAGCAATAACCGTAAAAACTACCACTCTTTCCCTTTAAGCAAAAAAATATCCCTTAAATCACGTACTAAGGACTCTAAGGAGGTCTCACCTAGAGCCTGTCTCTTCTGAAATGAAATTGTACTCCGGGCTTCAGCTGGGATGAACTTAGTGTTATCAACATCATCATCTTCATCTCCAGCGTCATCATCTGAATCGTTGTGATCTGTTCCTCCTTCTACAGGGAATACAGCGCCATTCGTATTTGCATAGGCAATGCTCGTAGGAGGAGTCTCACCATCATCTGTAGTATCATAAGAATCCACAGTGGAACAAACATGCCACTTTGTTGCTAAACATGTTACAGCTTGAGCCTTGTGTGTGATCTTAGTAGCACTTCTCAATAAGATAAAAAGTCCGGCAAGAAGTGTAACTGAAACTAACTGAAACAAGATAAATGAAAATAAGTATGACATTTCTGATACCAATCTGTTTAGGTAAAATGATGAAAATGAGGCTTGAAAGATGTTAAGAACTTACCGCAAGCTCGCCTGCCCTGAAAAGGTTGACAGTGGAACTAGACTTGGTTGTAATCAATAGCGAAGCAAACTGACTACTAGTTATGAAGAACAATGCCACAAGATAAAAGCTCGGTATCTATGGCTGATGATCCTAAGATGTCTCCTGATTCGAAGATGCTCGGATAAAATAGAACCAACATCAGAATTTACCTGAAAGACCTTAGCAAAGTCTTGAAGACGTAGGATTTGAAGATAGCAGACGAGGCGGAAGAGAACGCAGATTAAGAAAAAAACAGAAGTTCTGTAGAGCCAGGAGAGGAGTTCAAGTGAGCAAGCAATTGCATCGCTCACATACTTATTTCCAATATAAGGAATTATACTCGTGCCGGAGGTGTACCACCATATCTTGTATATGCTCTCAGCTACAAAACATGGTAATACAAACACAGCCAGTATCTTCAAAGATCTCTGCAAAACACATACATTTCTCTACTTATACTCGTTGCGAGAGATATTCGCTAGCAACATCAAAATTACATTTTTCAGAAAAAAATCCAAAAAAGGCACGTACGCTGAGCTGCTGAGTGTATCCGGTGGCGACGGACTTCATGACAAAGTTTATCAAAAAACAAGAACCTTCTCAACCCATACTTCATAACAAATCTAGACAAACACAAAAAAGACAGGGTAGCAACGCTACTTAGCGACAACTGAACGACACCATCATAAGGCTTACGATGTTTAGCATCACAGTCGGAACACGGCAATAAGAAATGAGACAAGGCAGGGACAGCGATGGTGAAGAGAAAAAACATGGACCATGAGAGAATGGCACGAGGGATGCTTGATTGGTCTATACACATCCAACGTAGACATGATCTGAAGGTGCGTAGCTCGTCGGATGCATTTGATGCGGAACGAGAGAAGTGTTTGTTGGTTTTGGTTGTGGAAGGGAGTAGAGGCTCGGCCATTTGGGATGTGATCAGATTCAGATGGGTTTGAGATGTGTGAATGTGTGTGTATTTATAGTTGGGGTTTGGAGACAGGGCATATAAATAGGGACAGTGAGATGGAAGCAGATCAAATAGTCACTATTTTCCTTTAGAAAAGTATGATTTATTTTGAATATTTTTATTCTTAATGTGATTTTCATACTAAATATCATGATTTGTTTATAAATTATACAAATCAATTACTTTTCACAAGATCTTTACTTATTTTTAATTTACGGTACAAATTGTTAAATTGACATTTAAGATCGAGTTCCAAAATTAAATTGATGATCAACCTCGTACACAGGTGGAAATATTGATAGTGTTCCATTTTATTTATTTTGTAAGACGAGAGGATTTAAGTTCTAGATAGGATGACAAAATTTGAAGTAAATGACTCATAAATTTTTGAAGACTTGAATCTAAATTTCGATAAATAGGGTTTCAATAAAATTATCAATTAGGTGTAATTAATCCTGAATATATATAATCAAAAATAAATAAGTAAAAAGAATTTTGGCGAAAATGAAAGGCTTGAGATATTTGCAGGACAGGTGTATAGCTAGCTAATTAAATACAGTTCAATAAATAAAGGTAATATGAACTGCTGATTGTTACTAATACACAATTGTGCAGGTGGATGATGCAGTGCAGAGATACCGGCGCCGCTACGGACACGCTTTATGATGTTTTCTAAATTTTGATTAGTTTAAGGTAAAACATTATTAGCCTAAAAGATTAGGAGGACAAAATGTTGCATAGTGATTGGTCTAATTATGTAGTGTGGTTGCCATTGTCATGTTCACCTGCTTTGATTATTTTATCATTGTTGAAGAAGCAAAACCCAATCAAAGCTTAACATCAGGACGTTATTTATACTCGTGGACAAAATTTGTGCGCCATGATGGGCTGACTTTGGTCACCATGTGGCCAGTTTTCAGCTACCAGCCAGCCGTATCTAAACGGCTTATATAGTCTAAGTTTTGGTCTACGAGAACACTTTTTTCATTGACAACGATAAATTGCAAGCATATATTGGACCAATTTTTAATTTGATCCAAAAGTCGACTTGTAGGTCATGATTCAAGATCCAATATATACTTTATAATTCTCAACTAATTACTCGGTGTGGGACAATTTGTCAGCTGACATTCTTTATTATTCAATAGACACATCATTCAGTTTATGATTGCTAACCCTTTTTAGTAGACAATATTAATAAAACGTCTACGCTAACACTAGCAAATTAATCTTTGTAATAACTATCTTTCGTAATCTCGTACTCATTGTCAATCTTATATTAATTGGTTAGTTACCTTAAACAGTTGCTATTCTGATTATTGACCTAGAAAATTTAACAATTCGGCATCCCAACCACTAATATTGAAAATGCATAACCACTAACACGAATGATGGACTACAAGTTAATCAACTTTTCATAAATTTAATAGGGAAACTGAAACTGCAAGTAAAAGAGTACACACAAAATTTTACGAGAAATCGGAGATTCCGGAACAAACCTAGTAACCTAGCCGCAAAGGCTAGGAATCAAAATCCGGTAAGCAATAGAATAAGCTCAATTTACGCATTCTTGATAAACTACGATTGAGATTGTAGACTCAAATCATATAAATTTAAGGGTTAATTTCCTCAAGCCATTTATATGATAGAGTGATACACTGTCCTTCAAACTTTATCTTCACTCACCCATCAGAGGTTAGATCAGTTGGCAAGGACAGAGGTTCTGCGGAGCATGGTAGGGGGAAATAATTTAATTGGTTTGAGAATGAGGATTGTCCATTCCTTACCAAATTTTTTAAAAAAAACTTTATCTTCACTCGAGGTCTTTGATCTACGGTATCATTAGTCATCATGCGATGCCAGTCTCCAGCTGCCCTACAATTTCGTTATATATATAAGTTTGTATTCGTCCCAGGCCTAATCATTGACTCTGATAATATGTTGAATTTGGATTAGCACAAATATAGATGTGGTCTCTTGTGCTCAAATGAATGGTGGAAAAATTGATGAAAAATTTGAAGGAAAATATTTATGTGTGTTTGGTTGTAAGGAAACAATGTAAACTTTTTCTCTTAATTTTTCATGGGAAAATCTTTCTTTTATATTTTGGTTATGAATTTTCTTTCCACTACTTTTCTCGCATCGAAACGGAGGATTTGAATAAATATGTTTAAATATTTTCAAAATATAATAAAACTATAATTTTAATTATAATATTATTTATATTAACAAAGTCGTAAATTTATTTTTTAGTAGCTATTGTTCCTAGGGTTAAGTTCTAGGGAGACATGTAATTTTTGCGAGACGGAGGAACATCTTTTTAACCGTTGATTTCGCTTGATATAGAGGTTGTGATTAAAGTTGGATTTTTAATTAAGTTAGGCGGTTGGATTAGCTAAATTGCAGTCAGGGGCAGATCCAAGGAGGGTTGGGGCCTGGGGGGTCCGCTGCTGTTATATTCAGTTTATTAATTGATTAAAGATTAAGTCAATTAAAATAAATAAATGGAAAGCCTATTTTTCCTAAATCTAGCTTAGTTACACGGAATAAACAATGAAATCACTACTTTATTTAAAATAGATAAACGGTTGAGAAGATTATGGTAATGAGTTGAGTCGTGGGAGTTGAAAAAAAGAGAACAAGTCAAGTGGATGTGGTTTCACCGATCGCATGGCAATCTCTTTAAATTTCAATATCAATTTAATTTTCATATCATATTAATTTCAAAAGGAGTTGGCAGAAGAAGCATATGAAGTTTTTTTAAAACATCTCGATTACGAAGTCTCAATTGAAGTAGAGATCTATACTTAGGAATCATTCAGGAGTTGTAGGTGAGTGCATGAGTATAATGATAATGTTAACTCTTGGATTTTTGGTTGATTAGACAGATCTCTCTCATATCACATTGAACAAGTGTTTTGGGCAGCGGGTCACTAATTCTTCATCTAAATGCCTAGTTTGATCTCCATTTAATAAAGAGTAGAGATACCTCCGAGGATTTTGATCGTGTTGATTTTATTGTCGGGCTACAGAATCAGGGACATCACACACAGCAGTCGAAGTTTTGCAACGATAATTGTGAGTAAATAGCATGTTTAAATTATACGTATATTTATGTGGATAGTAATATAGTACGAAAAAGTATATAAATCCCCTTTCTCATCTGGTAAAGGTGACTACGTACGTTGACATATGTATTATAAAATATTTGGCTATTATTATTATTATTTATAAGAGTTATGCATTATTACATTCACGGTATTATATATGGGGTCCGGACTGGCAGTGACGACTGCCCATCATGGTTATTGGCAGTGACGACTGCCCATCACGGCTGTATCACTGGCAGTACTAACTGCCCATCATGGTTATATTTGATTTATCTGGTATATATATATATATATATATATATATATATATATATATATATATTTATTTATGCGTATATAAATGGATACGAATATGGATATAAAATTTATAAAGGTATAAAGTACCCTAACAGACGTGTTATTTATTCACTGAGTCAATTCGACTCACCCGTTGTTATTTTAATATTTTTTCAGATAAGTGAGCCTGTGGTTGAGAGTCACGCCAGTTGTCTACGCTACCTAGCCAGTTGTTCCAGTACGGTGTCATCCAACTAGATCAGCTAGATACATTTAATTCATTCCAGTTGTTTTCTTTAGACGCTCCGTCGTATTTGATATTGGACATTTGTCAATTTTATTTAATTTCCACTATTTAGAATATTTTGTCATTTACTGAATAAGAGGCTTGCTTAGCATGTTTGTTGACCGGCGGTCTCGATCCTTAGTTTGGGTCGTGATAGCTGCCCCCCCAATCTAAATTAAACGAGACTGTAAGAGGAAACCAAGCAAAGTTCTGAAGCGCAGTGGTTGAAGAAAAGGCTTATTTCCTGCTGGCCTCAAGTTCGAACCCTGCTGTCGTTTATTTTATACATCTAATTTAAATTTTGGCCCCCCAACTCTAATGGGCTGGATCTGCCACTGTATTTGCAGTGACGGTTGAGAGTGACGGTTATTAATATCAACCATTAGATTAATTGAAATTAACGGTCAAAATGATGTCCCTCTGTCTCACGAAACTTAGATTGTCCTTCTCAAACACATTCCATTGTTCCTAATACATTTTTCACTTCTTTTAACTTAACCACTCATAATTTTTCTCAAGAATTACTTATTAAAGGTTGTGAATCACATTCAAAAAAGTGTAATGACAAGGTGATGTGACTTGTGGAGAATACTGAGGCTACGTTTGGTTATATCGAAAATTAGATGAAAAAGAAAATTTGATGGAAAATTAGGTGAAATTTTTTATAAAAATTGTTAAGAAAAATATTTGGGCATATTTGGTTGTATCAAAGAAAAAGAAAAAATAAATCAATATGAATTTTTCGTTATAGGAATATCACTTACAATGTAGGGTAATTCTATGGATACTTCCGTGATGAATAAGGTTCAAGGAGGATGGATAAATAAATGTGAGACATGATCTCAACCGTTGAATACTAATAATCCAACGGATGAGATTTGATTCAAAAAAAATAACAGTCAATATCAACCACTAGGGTTTTTTGTAAATTCAATGGTTCATTATATAAAACTAACTTTAATTTCAACCACAGATTAATCTAATCCACTAATTGATATTAAGTCATTTCATTTCATCTCACCTAAACTCTTTATTTCTCTCAAAGTTTACCGCTTCCATGATAATGTGTCTTTGGTGTTCTGTTTAACAATTAACTCAAAATAATCTTAAGCAATAAAATTGAAAAATAAACTTGAGAAATTTTGCCAGAATTGAGCTTCTACTGGCTTAAGTAATGCCTTAGAGCATCTGCACCGCAGATGGAATACAGAACGTTCCTTTCTAATTGTGGAACTTTCTAAACCTTCAATCTGTGCAGCATTCGGATGGGAGGAGGATGTCGGCTGCTCGTTCTCTTCCAGCACGTCTGAGGGGACGTGCTCTGATGGATAATTAGGTCTAACATTAGGTAATTAGCCCAATATTAGGTAATTAAGCCCAAAATTAATTAATGTAATTTCAATTTAATTAATGCATATTTTTAATTTAAGTAATATAATTTTCAACTTTATAATTTAATTATATTTATTTTAGTTTATGTTATTTCAAATTCATTTAATTATATTATTTTTATTATCATGAGTTTTAATATATAAATGGAAAAAATAAAATATTTTATTTGAAATTGAAAATTCAAGCTTATAACACAGTAGATATAATTATATAACATTGAAAATCTTAGTTGTTCACCAGTTTCTAGAAACCAGTTGTGTTTTACTAGATCTTCTTGTAATTGCATATGCAGATATGCAGATTGGAGGTTAACAAGTCGATCACCAAAGACTTGCGATTGTTGAGCTCTTTCAATCGGATCATGACGCATTGGAATCCCGTTTTGATCTGTTGGTCCATCATATACCACGAAACCATCGAATGGATTGTGTGGATCTTCATTATCAACTTCCTCAAATTCGTCTTCTACAAATTCTTCTTCAATTATCATGTTATGCATAATAACACTTAACCTATGACTTAAACCTGCATGACGAACGATAGCCCAACGCGATTGTAAGATTCCAAAACATCTCTCAACGTCCTTGCGATCCTGCTTCTTTGCAAATAGAGATTCCGCATTATTTTGTGGATTTGAAATTGTTTTAACAAAGGTAGAGTATCTCGGATATATCCCATCGGCCAAGTAATAAGTGTTGTCGTACGTATTTCCGTTAACTTTATAGGAGACCCCAGGAGATAATCCTTCAAGATAAGAATCAAATATGTCTGATTGGTGCAACACATTAAGATCATTTTGTGCTCCCGGCACGCCGACAAATGTGTGTCATATCCATGTGTCGTACGAGGCTACAGCCTCTAGGATGATAGTTGGACGACGACTACGACCAGCGTACGATCCTTGCCATGCCGTTGGACAATTTTTCCACTCCCAATGCATACAATCGATGCTTCCGAGCATACCAGGAAAGCCTCGTTGCTTAGCCCTTGCTAATAGTCGATATATGTCTGCAGCATTTGGAGAACGTAGATATTCATCCTTGTAATGAAGGACTATTTGTTCGCAGAATTTCTTCATACACTCTAGAGTAGTTGATTCACCCATTCTTGCATCTCGGCACACTGATCAGCACATGACCCATATGCCAACATTCGTATAGCAGCCGTCATCTTCTGCTCTGAAAGAAGACCAAGCGCACCGACAGCATCACGACGTTGATGCCAATAATCGTCATGGTTACAGAACATGTCATGATGCGGTTGAATAAATTTCTACTCATTCGATACCTTCTACGAAAGTCGGCCTCACCAAAATTGGACGCTCGACAAAGTAGTCATCCAAGACCCCTCCTCTTTGTCTTTCTCGATTTGGTTGTCGAGGATGCGGCGCTCCGCTTGCACCACCTGCAGTTGCTACAACAACTGCGCTCGTGACGAACGAGTTAGCCCTTTCATTTGCTACGCGTCTTCTCTGTTGATATTGCCGGTTGAATTGAAATGGATCCATTTTTACAAAAGAAAATGAGAAGAGTGAAGGTGTGAGTATAACTAAAGAAATCACCTTATTTTATAGAAGTATAAACCTTATTCATCCTTATACATAAAATCTAAAAACTTATCTCTTCAAACACGTGTCTGATTGTAATTTGAAAAATAAATTACAATGGAATCCTATTCCATTATTAATCAATAATTCAAACACAAACAAACGAATGAAAATAAAATCTAAAAACGTATCTCTTCAAACACGTGTGTGATTGTAATTTGAAAAACAAATTACAATGAAATCTTGTTCATTCCAACACAAACAAACGAATGAAAAATTATTTAACTTTTAGTAATAGAAAGTTCTCATATAGGATGTATGAGTGCCTTAAAATACAGAAAATAGCAACTGTAAGGTGCGGATGCTCTTAGCAGTTGAACGACCGTAGCACAGCGCCAATCTTGTCCAAATTGCCATTAATTGCTTCAAGTCGTCATTGCGAATACCAGGATACACGTTGAAAACCTGAATCGATTAATCGCCCTGTATCCGAGCTTCGTTCTTCATCTCGACCTTATAGACCCTAGAAAATCCACAAATTCCGAATTTTTTTCTTTTGCCTCGCACCAAAATAGTTAGCAGTGATGAACGAAGCTCGAGAGGGTGATGAATTGAGGGACATTCGTTCCTCAATTCATATGTTGAGGGACATATTTTAGGGTTTATAGGGCGTTCCTCTTTCAATATCATATGTTGGCTGTGGAGATATTGACTCACATTATTGGGAGATGATTATCCACAAAATAGTGAAAAGAGATTGCATAGAATTGATGATGATATTGTGATCACGGAAATGATGAAATATGCATGTCATTGTTCACAAGTATGTTGTGAATCCGGCCAGTAGAGTTGAAAGACTTAGGCCACTCGATACATATGAAAGCTAGCCCTTGTGTATCGATTGAATTCGTGTCTGCGGTAGATGTCTGGATGATGGCGATAATTGAGTTTTAGTATTCACATTTGCCAAGTACCTCTTGCAGATATATCAGGGACAGAATGTGTGCTACCTGTTAGGGCTTTCATCCTTTGTTGGTTTTAAAATTAAACTGAACAACGAAGGCCAGTTTCCGGTCTTTTAGTTGTTTATATGATTATTGTATGGAACTGGCAGTTAACCTTCCCACGCTCGGTTGACCTTCAATACATAAAATATATGAGTATGATCATGGGAAGCACATACACTATATGTTGATTGTAAATAAATTCTGAGGAATCTCCTCTTTTTAGTTTAATTGATCGAGCAAGGCACGTTTTTTATTCCACCATTCTATCAAGGCACCCCCCTGACCTGTATATACCTTTAGGTTCATTTCAAGGAATGTATTAGCATATTTCTTGATATAACTCATTTATACTGAATGTTGACTAATCAGCATTTTTGTGTTGCAGAAACGTAGGTTCTAAGCTAGCGTTTCTATTCGGAGCATGTTAGGGTGAAGGGGTTCAAGAATCAAGATCGTTTAAGGTAAAAGGACTTCACGGTAGTACTTGCATTTCCTTTATTTGATATGTCAGTGTTAAATAACAACAACATTAGCTTTCAATACCTCAAACAGTTAAATATACTATTGTGGAATGGAGGAAGACGACGTTGAGATTAACTTGCAGTTACTACGTCGACCAAGTTCAGTGATGGTTGGGGTTGCCATCAGCAATAATCATAAGAAAAGTAGGCACACTCTGAAATGGGCATTCGATAAATTTTCTGCTGATGAAAATGTTATTTTCAAGCTTATACATGTTCGCCCACCGGTAGCGGCTATCCCTCATCACAGTAAGTCATGCTTTCAACCTTATTATGCAAAAAAAGCAATGAGATTTTTTTCTAACAGTGCTTGTTGAACATTTATGATGTAACAGTGGGAGCTCTTGTAGTACTTAAGCAAAAAGAAGGAATCACAAACCAGACAAATGAAATGCTTTCGCCTTATAAATTATTTATGCTTGAGAAAAAGGTCGGCGTTTTTCTTTCGTCATTCCTGAAGATTTCATTGACATTGTGTGCCATGTTTTTTACTTTTGATGAATTTAACTATGCAGGTTCAGTTTGAGATTGGTTCTGTTGAATCAGAGGATATAGTCAGCGCAATAACGTATCAGGTTGCTGCAGACTCCATTACAAACCTTGTTATTGGTGCATCCTCCTCTGGCGCATTCTCCAGGTAATCTAAGAGTTGTTCCTCTTCTTGCAAAATGAAAATTTCTAACAGCAATAAAGAAGAAAAAGCGGTGCTTAATGGTTTTGTATTTTTTTATTACTTTGACAGATTACTTTCTTCGAAAAGTTTATCTACGAAAATCTCAGAGTCTGCACCAAGCTATTGCACTGTTTATTGCATTTCAAAAGGAAATCTTGTAATGGTTCGTCTGCAGAAGGCGAAGCTCCGAATATAAAAATGAGAGATAAAAGCAGTGACAGTGAAACAAATTCCAACCACAGTTCATCAAATATCACTCCCAATTTACAGACAGGTTTCTAACTTCTTAACTTAAAGAAATTTGTTCATTTTATGTGGTTTAGTAATTTTTTGTCGGCCTGACAGGCTGAGATATTTTCAAAAATGCAGATTCTGCCTGGAGTGGAACTCAGTCCTATCCTCCACCTTTGCCATCCCCACAAACACACAAGTTGCATGTTAAATCAATGTCTCAGACACATTCAGCAATCATTGGAGCAGAGGGAAGGCCTAAGTGGTACTCATACTCCAACGAATTCCGTTGTCGGGTACAAAAAAAGTACACTGACAAATAGCCAGGCAAGGGTTGATCAGCAATCTTTCTCGAATTCTACTAAGGATCAAATTCCTGACAGCCAGGTTAATTAAATAAAACCATATTTGTGTTACCTGATTATATTTCTTTAAATCCTAATTTTGAGGTTCTCAAAGTATTGACTGATTAACACAGGTCAATATGAATGTGGAGTTGGAAAGATTAAGATCAGAACTAAGACAAGTGCAAGGGATGTATGCGGTGGCTCAAACCGAAGCTCTAGACCATTCCGAAAGGTTAGCAGTTTGTTTTTTTGAGTTTGTTTTTCCAGCTCAACCATTCCCTGCCAACTTAGACAATTTTTGGAATCATTAAAATTCGAACATGATATCAGTAGATTTTAGCGAAGTGGCAATTTATGTATCATTTATTCTTCTTTCACAATGTTGGTTAGATTAAAGACGAAGAGATAAGAGCTGAAGAAGCAGGAAGGGAAGAGAGAACGAAAATTGAGGAGATGGTCCGGAGGCTGAGAGGGAACAAGCTGAAAAAGAGGCGGAGAAAAAGAGAGAAGCGGCTAGAAAGCGCAGCAGATGGCTATGCAGAAGGAGAAAATTCAACGAGCGTTCCCTGGCCCAAAATATGCAGCAATATCAAAGATTTACATGGGAAGAGATCACAATTGCGACTTCATCATTTTCGAAGAACTTATAGTAGGACAAGGTGCTAACGGGACGGTGTATAAATGCACTTTGCGTCATACTTTAGCTGCAGCCAAAGTTCTAAACTCCACTGATGCTCGTATGAACAAGCAGTTTCTAAAAGAGGTAACTTTAATAATAAAATCCGCATTTCGTAAGTTGTGATATTGCTTATTTCTTTTAACCAACATTGCGACATTGGGTTATAATAGCTTGAAGTGTTGAGCAAAATCCGTCACCCACATTTACTTCTGCTACTTGGAGCATGTCCCGAGCGTGGTTGCATCATTTACGAGTACATGGACAATGGAAACTTGGATGAGAGGTTAAGCTGCAAGAATGACAAGCCTCCGATCCCTTGGTATGACAGATTCCGCATTGCGTGGGAAGTGGCTTCTACTTTAATCTTCTTACACAATGCCAAGCCAAAGCCTATAGTCCATCGTGATTTAAAACCTGAAAACATTTTACTCGACCATAACCTGGTCAGCAAGATTGGAGATGTTGGTCTCTCAACTATGCTTCAAAATGACGTATCCGTCATAGCAACAATGCATAAAAACACAGTGTTCGCTGGGACATTGTGCTACATTGATCCCGAGTATCAAAGAACTGGTGTAGTGTCTACTCAGTCCGATGTATATGCATTTGGAATGGTACTTCTACAATTGCTGACAGCCAAGACCGCAATGGCACTTGCCCATACTGTGGAAAATGCCATCCGGGAGGGTAAGTTGATGGACGTCTTGGACAAGCGAGCCGGAAAGTGGCCTATTTCAGAGGCAACTGATTTGGCACTATTAGCTTTAAGCTGCGCCGAGCTTCACCGTAGGGACCGACCTGACTTAAGGAACCAAATATTTCCAAAGCTGGAGAAACTGAAACTGGCTGCTGATAGCATGAGGGATGCAACTATCTTGGACCAATCCGGACCACCAAACCACTTCTTCTGCCCAATAACTCAGGTAAGATCTTTTTAAGGTTCAAACAAATTTGTCAATAGAAGTGTACTGGAATTAATTTTAACAATGCTTATTTTTATACTGCAGGAGGTTATGAATGAGCCTTGTGTTGCCGCTGATGGGTATACATACGATCGAATCGCGATCGAGAAGTGGCTGCAAAACAAAGAAAACTCACCATGACAAACCTTCCCATGCCCAGTAAAAGCCTCATTCCAAACTATACGCTTGTATCAGCAATCAAGGAATGGAACTCAAGGAACACCTGAATTAGGACTCGTATGCAAGCAATAAATGAATTGTATATACATTATACCTTTGGAGATGATCATTGCCTTTCAGCAATTTCAGTTTTCCAATCATAAACATCACCTCAATTTTTATGGTCTTTTTTTGACAGTTTCTTGTTGATCTCTTCTTCATGAGATTTACCTCAACATGTGTAACAATGTAATGAAACTGGAGCAATATATTTGACTCTTTTTTTGCTTTTGAAATTCAATCTTTTAATTTAAAATATATAATTATAATTTTAAATGTCATATTAATATAGAAAGGTTCAAGAAGGATACTTTGTGTATTGTAGGATGAGAACAATCTCGATCATTCATATTAATAGTCTAACGGATGAGATTTAAAAAAATGAAACTGCCAAATATAACCATCTGTGTATTTTACAAACTCAACAGCCTAATTTAATTAATAAATAAATTTAATCTAAATCGTTGATTAATCAAAATTAACGAATGAGATTACGTCATTTATATCACATGAAATTGATGTCCCTTAAAATCCTAACTCCATAATAATAATATTTAATTATTAAATTCAATCTTGTATATCGGATAAACCTAGAATGATTTCGCTTTGGAGTTAAGGAATATTAAAATTATGTCCTTTTTAAAGGATTCAGAAATTTTAAATTTAAGGTCTTTGGTTTCAGAAGTCGGTGTTCAAATCATCTTTAGTACATATCCGCCTCGAGTATGGATTTATTCATTTCTTGAGCGATGAACTAGTAATAATTTTTTCTTAAAAAAACTTGATAAATAGTTAATTCATTGTATTAATTAAAATAAAAATAAAATAACCCCTATAGTGAGCAGTTTCTCGTCGGAACCCTAATTCAGTTATCCGCCGACGTAGCAATTGGAGCAGGTGAAGCGCGAATCGCGTCATTCGTATTTTTGCAGCTAATCGCATTCAATGTACTCTGTAAATCATTTTGATTTTTGTTTCAACAGGTTCGTATTTTGGAATCGGAGGAGAAGAGAGCGATGGTATGATTTTGAGTGACTTCTCTTATGGCTTCCCGTAATTGTATTTGCACCTAATGTTACCTGAGTTTCAGTCCAGCAGGAAGGAAACTGTGTTAGACTTGGCCAAGTTTGTTGACAAGGGTGTTCAAGTTAAGCTTACTGGTGGCAGAGAAGGTCTGTTTTTGCTCCTTTTCCGCTTATTTTTGTGAAATATTTGTTATAGCTCTATGCTTTTTTTCTGTGTTTAGTGACTGGAACTCTGAAGGGATATGATCAGCTCTTGAATCTTGTTTTGGATGAAGCTGTTGAATCATTACGAGGTAATTATTATATGGCAGTTCACCCATTAAGAGCTAAATTCTTCATATGGTAGTTTGGTTTATATCATTGCTGGATTGGTTTACTGACTCTATCAATGGGTTACATGTCTTCTTCAGCTGTTGTTGGTGCAAGTTTCGCCGGTGTTTTACTTTATTCCTCACAGAACCAATTAAGTGTGCTAAATGAGGCTTTCCTATGCAGATTGAAGTATATGGTTTTGATAGTACTGAACTTATGTTGTGGATTATCAATTACTACATTTTACTAAATATATATATTCTTTAATACAAAAAGTGTCAGACGCAATATACATAGTTTGTTGGTTACTGAACTCGAGTAGTCTAGTTAAAGCTATAACTTAGCTATTGATATTTAAAGAAAAGATGATATGGATTTCAAGTTAGACCTGGAACTCGAGGGTATTTGTTACAGTTAATAATTATTGTCAACCTCTCAAAATGTATTACTATTGAATGTGTTGGGTGGTTTTATTACGTGATAAATGATAATTGGCCCTTCTAACAGTCTGAACTTTTGTTTCTGGTTTGTTATGCACATCTGATCATTTATCGTATGAGTTCCTTGTTCTGACATTCTTCTTCTCTATTCGTTCTGAAACTTTCCTCATGTTTCCTTTTTTTGCAGACATTGATGATCCCTTGAAGACTACGGATCAGACAAGACGCTTAGGCCTAATAGTATGTTCTGTCACAATGTATATGTATTACTTTAAATAGACGTCGGACTTAATCTGATGATATTGTGGCTTGTGTTCATCTATTGTTGTTTGAGCAAAAGTTTGGATGCACCATTTTGATATTCCTTGACAACATAATTTCCAGCTCAAAGGAATTTAATCTATAGGTTCTAGTACATATAAGATTTCTTGTCTGTAATCGTTGTATCACTGTTTTACAGATTTACCTTTCTATTCATACTTGTAGGTCTGCAGAGGCACTGCTGTCATGCTAGTTTCTCCAATGGAAGGAACTGATGAAATTCCTAACCCTTTCATCATTCAAATGGATGGTTCCAACCCATCATAAGTGCCAATGTAATTTGTGAGAGGATCTTCTAGACTTTGTTTCTTGATTCACCTTTAACTCCCTTTAGAGATGCTATATCAATGGCTCTAATATCATTCTGATTGAAAATGCAAATCTTGCTCCTGACATGAGTATGTTCCTTTGTATATATCTCGAATTTAATAGATCAAGTTAGCATTAAGTGTTAATTTCAAAAAATTCAAATATTTTGGTTAAGTTTGTGAAGTAGTATTCCTCAATGACTTAATCCAACTTGTCTAACATCCGTTTGCCCCAGGTGAACTTCACTGCAGTAAGTGTAAGCATTATTCAGCCACACAAAGATGCACACATTTTTGTTGTCGCAAAAACTATGATTCATTTTGGAACCAAACATTTAATGCTTGAAAACCATAAACCCATATCTTAAATGATATAAATTGATAGCAGAGTACATTTGGTCTGTAGTGAATAACTTTATATGAATGAACACTGCAGCTGTTCGTTCACATTCACTGATCTAATAGATGAATCACCAAAATAGAGTACTAAAGGCACAATGGCGCCATATGATATTTGTTAATCGTATTACGAGACTTTATCCATGGCTTCACGTCATTCTCCTGATCTCGGCACTGTATTAGTTCAAGTTATTTGCTAGCCTTTCCTTTTAGGTTAATGATTGACAGCTCTTGCTCCACATAATCGCCGGCTGTGATTGGAGGATACTGACTAGCATTTTCAGACTTGGAAAAATGTCCAAGTGGCTTCAACACATTGTCAGAAGCTATGTGCGCAAAAAGCTAGACGGACAAAGAGCAATCAGTTTCTAATAAGTATATAAGTTCATGAATACTAGAAAACTAACGTCTACTGATGGGTAATGATAAATAATGAATGAGTGAACTCACTGTAGAGGATACTCTCCACAGGCTACGATTTTGCTCTTGTGCCGCTTTAATTGCATCTATTGTTCTTTTAGTCACGACAACTTCATGCATGCCGGCTATGCACTCTCCAGCTGTCAACCATTCAATCTGAAAAAGCAATGAACTGAATCAGATGTGTGCCAGACCACTATGAACTGCATATAACTGTCATCTAGTTAAGAATTAAGTTGCATATCAAGTAAGAATTACATATAGGAGACTGAAATTTATCATTCTCCCTCTATTAACTGTTATCTCTACAAATAATTCGAGGAGCACTAAACAAATTTCAAAGGAGCTACTAATCCAGAAAGAGGTGGAGATGCATAATAATAATACTGCATTAAGTATTTTGTTGACCAGCATGAGGTTATTTGGTTCACGTTTTGGGCAGTATGTACAAGCTAGCAAGTAGATAATTTTCACTACTACGTGCTTCTTAACGGTAGAAAAGGGACAGCAAACCCAGCATGTACTAACTAAAAAAGTTCAGAAGTTTCTTTTACCTGCTTTCCAGCCTGAATGAGGAGACATCCAACTGGGACTTTCACTGCAACCTTTTGACCATTTCTTAGCCAAATGTTCAAACCAGGGAATCTACTTTTTCCATGTATGGTGAGAAAGTTAAGATCATAGTGATATCCCGCAAACACAACTCCTTCATGACCATAACGACTGAGGTCACTGCCTGTTGGAGCAAGCAAATGAGGGCCCTGCAGTCAGAGATCAAAATTACACTCACAGCAGTAGAGCTAGGTAATCTAAATTAATCATACCTAAGCATTCGTTTCAATACAGCAGATTTGACAAGTACTGAATTTTTTAAAGTCACTTTCTGTTAGGTGACAATGTCAGCAATGCCTGAATAAGTTTTTCAGGCTTATTCCAATGATATTAAGTTAATATGCCATTTCTGTAAGTTAAACCGCCAAAAAACCTTCAACACGAAGCAGTATCTTAGCATATGAAAAACCATACTAGTTGCGTAGAAGGGAACAAATGACAAACCCGGATCTATTTTAATGTAGATTAAGATGCCAGTGAACTTGTAAGTTGTAACTTCAGAAACAAAAACTAGTTCCTAACTCTGAGAATCCACATGGTAATCCAGTGGGTAACTGAAGTTTTATGGACTTAAAAAGTATATAATCCCACATGAAACACATCATACATTTGCATGAGAACATAAGATCAAAACACTTAAAAGGATCATGGCCCTTTATATCTGCATAGCCGTTATGTTATAATTAATAAAGAGTGTTCATATTTTCTACCTGTTTCATCAAGGAAGTGAATGCGTCCCTCTGCAAACCAAATCCAATAGCAGCCATTTCTGCAACAACCTGAGTAAAATGAAATTCCAATATGACTTTGTAAACAAGACCACAATCACAATCAGAAAAATATCATAAATTATTACATAAAATTAACCCAACCTCTATGGCAGATATCATTTTGTATCCCCACGAGTCCATTGTCTCCTTCCACTCAGGAAATCCCTCAGGTATAACAGGCTCCGAATTCAATTCCTAACAAACATATATACCAATAAGAATACTCCCAAGTATTTTCCACACAAATAAAACACAGACCCACAAAACCTGAAACTTAGTAGTAGACGGCCTTGGTCCCGCACGCCACATGTAGCGCCACTTAGGATCAGGACCTTTGGGGGTAGCTGGCTGGAACTCAGGAGGCATTGCTTTTAACTTCTCTTGCATTTGTGAGTCCACCAAACTGCGAGGGACTTCTACTCCTTCAGGAGTCACTCCCACCTATTGAATAATGAAGCATTTATCAGTAATGTAGTAAGCCATGATCGAAAACTAAAAATGAACAAAAAAAATAATTCCATCCTCGGACATCACGTTAGACACCAAAGCTCCAATCTTTCGGCACTGCACATCACCACATATAACTGTCCTATTATATTAAAATTGAACATATGAACTTTTTTCCAATCTATCAAACTCTCAACCTGCTGGAGTCAGATGCTAACAATCAAAAATAGCAAGGTAAAGGGTCATAAAAGAAATTGAACCCCATTCAAAACACCTCATTTTTACCTCTTCAACAAATAGGCTAGCCCTAATACAAATCAAAAATTTCAAAAGTAGCAATTGTTAACTATCAGGGCATCCGCACCCATGTCGTTCTTGATGAGAAATAGCTTTTGGAGCAATTGCTTGTGGAGATAGAAATTGCTCCAATGAATGCTCATTGAGCAATTCTTCAAGCAATTATGCTCAAATACAACGCATATTTGAAGAAATTTCTCATGGAGAATTTTCTCCACAAGCAATTCATGGGTACAAAAATCTGGAATATAATTGCTCCATGAGAAATTTCTCATGGAGAACTTCACGGGTGCGGATGCTCTCAGCACTTCTAATTTCAAACAAACAAACACAAATAGCAAAAAAAACCTGATAATGCAAATTGGGTCTCTCCTGTAGTCGTTTAAATTCAGCAGACTGTTCAAAATACTTCTCCATCATATCAATAAACCTATCATTATCTTCTGCTGAGCATCTCGGATCTTTAACAAGCAAAGCTCCAGTATCACTCAAAGTCCGACTCACATCCTCACACAATTTCTTCAACTCAGGATCTGATGGGTCCGCTAAAAACGGCGTCAGATCGATCACCGGAAGCTCCACCATGTCTCTTACGATCCGATGCTAACTCGTGTTCGGTCTCTTCTTATTGTTGCGTGGTAATTAGACCTTTTTATTAAGCTAATTACAATACGCTAATTTTAGTTTAGAATCGAATCTTTTACGAAATAAGAATATTTGTTAGTGGATTAGTGAATTTCTAAGTAAGTTGATATACGCTATATTTGATATTATTGAAATCAATTTTTTAAGAAATTAGAAGATTTAGTAAGTTGTCAATGAAGCACAAAAACATTCTAAATAATATGTTTGCAAAAAACTGTTAATTGGTAAAATGAGTAAAAAAACAATGAACTTTGATCAAAACGAAATTAGGGATTAGAAAGAGTTGCGTGTTCCACTGGAGGAGGAGAAAGGATCATTGCTTTTTGTGAAGTGAGAGTTATTCGATGAAATGCGTAATTGACCATCATCTTATCGTTCTTATCTTTAATTTTGAAATTATGAATAATAAATTTTTATTTTTTCTGTCTCTAATTATAAGTGACGTTTAATTGAGTGATTGTTTGCAGAAAGGGTGGTAGCCTACAGGTCAAAAGCGCTCAGGTTATAGTCATCATGAACGCATTAATTTTCACATTTTATGAGAGATGCTTCTTCTTGTAAAAAGTAAACGTTAAAATTGAATTATTGATAGAATAATTTTCGGAAAAAAAGAATCCAATATTTTAATTAAGTTGGGAAAATGGTAATGGTAAATGAGGTACTTTTGGTTTGGTAAACTGAAAACTATTGTTTGCTGGCCCCTGTCCAAGTTGGAGATTGATTCTCTTTTGCGCCAAGTGATGCGCATGTGATCGTTGCTGGGAAGGGTACGTGAAGCAAGCTGATGATCAAAACAAACAAACAGGAAAAAGGATCTTCTCCTAAAGGAAATTATGACAAAATGGATTGAAGGGTAGTTGAGTTTATAATGAACTATACTGACTTTAATATTTTGAGACCATTAATGTGTGGTGTTACTGGTGTACATAAAAGTAGGCTGTTTTCTACCGTTAATTAGTACATTAGACAAATGATTTTAGGTTTTCTAACCTTTCGTTTGGATGCAGAAAAAAGTAGTGGAAATAAATTTTAAGGAAAAAAGTAAAGAAAAATGATTTTTTCATGGAGAATTAAGAGAAAAAAGTTTACATTGTTTTCTTTATTATTTTTTTATTTTTCTTGATATACACAAACACATCAGCTATTTTCTTTTAAATTTCCTTACAGTTTTTTTGTCATCATTTTTCCATGCAACCAAACGGAACCTAAATATATATTGAAAATTTTGAGGATGGAAGAAAATTGTATTAACTTGCAATGAAGAATATAATGTGTGATGCTGAAACATGACACATCAAATATGAGAACTAGTGACGTCGACTGATACAATTATCATATCTCTGTTGTTGAATGACAGGTAAGAGTAGAGTATTATAAATGCATATGCTCCATCAGATAAGTTGAGAAAAAGAGAGGAAAGCACCAGAGGCTAAAAGATGGCACTAAGCACTGCAGTAGGTTTCACATTTTTGGCACACGCTCTAGCCGTCGTCGGGGCAGCTTTAGTTTTGCTATGGACTATACACTTCAGAGGTGGACTTGCTTGGGAGGCTACCAACAAGAGTCACATCTTTAATGTATGTTTCTAGTCTTCTCTGTAATATGTTCCATTTTTGCCAGTTGATAAATAATCTGGTTTCCCATTCGCCACGATTATTCATTTTGTTAGTAGAGTCAATAGCACATTAGTATGCCAATTCTTCACCTCCTTTTTTGTCAAAAACTAGATGGTATCGCGAAACATTCTTGTGATTGTACTATTGGAGTAGTAGCTAAGATGAATGTTAGAGGACGCTCCACGATTTTTGTCAATAATATGTTCATTTCTTTTGAGTATTTTGTACAGCTGCGTAGCTGGAAGCTAAACATTTAATCTCATTTTTTCTATTTGATATGATTTACTTGCATAAATGTATGACCATACCGGTGTATTATCTTTATGCAGCTTCACCCTGTCCTCATGTTAATTGGTTTCATCATCCTTGGTGGTGAAGGTACATTTCAAGTACTGATAATTATTGCTTAGAATTGTGTTTATTGCAAAATACTCGTAGAATATTTCTTCACAAGATGAATATTCGTGTCCTGGAATATCAGCTATTATAAGTTACAAGTCTTTACCGCTAATGAAAGAAACCAAGAAACTCATTCACCTAGTTCTCCACGCCATTGCCTTGATCCTTGGTGTAATCGGAATATATACTGCATTCAAGTATCACAATGAAAGTGGCATTGCAAATCTCTACAGCTTGCATTCCTGGATTGGGATTGGAGTCATTTCTCTCTACGCGATTCAGGTTATTTATTTTCTCTCATTCGTCCGTTGCCCTGTGATTTAAATCATTATTATTCATTCAAAATAAAAAGACTTATGGAGAATATTATCACAGTGGATATATGGATTCATTATCTTCTTTTACCCCGGCGGATCGGATTCGTTGAAAAGTGTGTCCCTTCCCTGGCATGTGCTGTTTGGAACTTTTGTTTACATACTAGCAGTAGCAACTGCAAGTTTGGGATTCCTTGAAAAGTTAACGTTTCTTGAAAGCTCTGGTCTTGCAAAATATGGTGCAGAAGCTTTCCTAGTGAACTTCACAGCTATTGTCACAATCTTATATGGCGCAGCTGTGGTTGTTGCTTCTGCTATTCCCATCCCAGTTGAAGATGACTTTAGCTACTCAGCAATTTGACCTCTGGTGATATGACTTTTAAGGAGGGCGAGCTGAGAGCTGTCATACTTTTGCTAATGTGTTTACTGATGCAGTGTCAATAAGGAATAGAGTACTAAGATGTTAATTTGTAATCTAAGAACTTGTGCTTCCTAATCCTACCTACTTTATATTTCACTTAGAGCTTTTCAACACCAGTGACACTGACACTACTAACTGCGCGCAAGGGTCTTTCTGTTCGAAGTAACAAATGAACTATGATCCCGAGCAGGTAGTACCAATGTCTCAGTATTAAAAAAAGAGCATACGTTCAGGGGTAAACAATGTGTATAGATGTTAACACTTAATACTAGGCAGCATCAAGTAAAAAACAAAACTTCCATTGATAAAATTTTTGTCTCAAAAGCGATTAACATGCCATTACAGGAAAAACAAAATAGAAGTACTAGAACACAAGGCAAAACATTAGTCAAAAAACAGAAGGTCGACTAAGAATCAGCTATGGTCACTTCAACTTCAACACCCGGTTCGATGGTAATGGAGGTGATCTGCTTGACAACTTCAGGGGAGCTGAAAAGGTCTATCACTCGTTTGTGCACTCGGAGCTCAAACCTATCCCAGGTGTTAGTTCCTGATTATATACAAGAGAAACAGAATTTGATATCAACTCAAAATTATACAGAGAATTTGAATATGGAGAAACTCATTCAATTTAGCGAAACAAAATCTCATGTCAAACTGATCAGCTGCAAAGGTGGTTCAATCATGCAAATACTCTCACATGAGGGGCTAAATTCTAATGACTAGTTGGTAAGGAAAATAAGCTACAACATCAAGGACCTCGCAATGTGATAACAAGTCTTATTTACCTTCACCACATGGGGACTTCCTAGTAGTGATGTGAAGAACCTTGGTTGGAATTCTGACTGGGCCTTTCACTTTAAGGCTCTTGTCCTTCGCACCCCGAACAAGATCAGCACATACTGCAAACAGTAATTGCATACATAAAACCCTAATTTCACCAACCTAAATAGCTAAACAATTATATGAAATTCTACAAATTTCATCCAATTGTGAAAAGGAAGCAGATTGGATCTATACATTGGTAATTGATGGAAAAGGAGGTACCTTTCTCGAGATTCTTAACATTTTTGGAAGAAAGAGTGATTCTGATTTTGTGAATGATTTCCTGAGACTCTTCAACACCAACCTTTCCAGGCTTCATTGCTTGATATACAGCCATTTTGATACACCTTCAAAATTCAAAAAAAAATTAGGCACAATAGACAGCCGGAAACAATTACGATACACCGGAAAGAAAATCGGCACGAACCAGAGATTCGAAGTGGCTGCCGGCGACGTGTCGATGGATGATAAATTATGCAGCTAGGGTTTTGGATCTTGTGACTTCGGTTTTCTTTACGTTGCAGGTTTTGGGCCTTTGAAAGGTTTTTAAGGATATGGCCCATTATTAACTAAAGTTCACGATACATGTAAATCGACCATAGTTGGGAAGAAAGTAATGTGCATTGGAAGATCAGACGTCCGTTTTTGAGAAAACTGGAATGATTGGTTGATTTGATTAATGTAATAATTATAGTTTTTATTTGAAGAGTAAAGTTGAAGAAACACAACTAAGTATGAGTAAAATCGTGAGAAAATGATCTTGATCGTTGATTATTAATAATTTAACGAATGAGCTTTAATCTTAAATAAAACCGATAAACTCAATCATTAGGGTTTTTACAAATCTAACCGTCTGTTTATAATAAAAACTAACTTTAATCTCAGCTGTCGGATTATCAAAATCAACAAGTGAGATTATGGCATTACGTCTCACAAATAATTAGTTAAAAATTTAAATTATCATTATTCCACGCTCAAATCGTGTCGCATCACTTTATAAAAATGAGGGGCGGGATGTGTCCACGAATCTTTTCTTATGGGGGCAGGACTAGGGTCAGGGGAGACAACGAGAATGAGGCGGACTATTCAGCTAATAGACTTATATTTCTACTTTTTATCATGGAGCCTTTAGGAGGTTTTGGAGTGAGAGCGGTATCAGTCGATCAAGACGATGACAGAGAGATGGACAAGACTTTAATTTGGAGTGAGAGCGTATCATAGTGTTTTGTTTTTTTTTATATTTATGAACATTTTGGTCACATTAGACATTACCATGGGTTTTATTGCTCGATATACCCAATGACAGAGCATGCTACTGCATCTGATCCCGAGGTTAAAACATTTTCCCTTGAAAACTTCCGGACATTATATGTCAAAGCAACTCATGCTTTATGCGTTGAATAAAAACTACATGTTTTGTGGTGTAGGGTCTTCGTGTTGGAATCAACATGGCTCGAGCTGTTGCTTTACCATCTCCTTGCTGTTGCATGTGTTTTAATAGTATGCTTTGGGAAGCTTTATTATATGAACTCTCTTACAATTAATTTCAACTAGCAAGTGTTTTTGTTGTCCCACTTTTCTTGTTTACCTGATAAACTAAGTGACACTGGGCAGTTGCAATGATATTGTTTGATCTTGTCTCAATGTGAGTTGAATGTTGCTTTAGATGTGAGAATTTGTTGACGAGTTATTTCAGGTTAATATATCAGAATATATGATTAGGTGACGTCATGATCTTGAGTAAATTACTGTAAACCACCTTTATATTGGGTGTCTTTTGACAAAACCACCTCTATAAAAAATATTTACTTAATAACACCTTTATACTATAATTTATTGCCAAAACACACCTTTTGTTAAAATTACTTAAAACCACCTATATATTAATCACATTTTCATAAAACCACCTATATACATATTACTTAAAACCACCTATATATTAATCACATTTTCATAAAACCACCTATATACATATTATTTAGAAGAGAAATTACTTAAAACCACCTTTATGTTTGGTGTATTTTGACAAAACCACCTGTATACAAATTATTTTCTGCAAACCACCAGTATACTATCTTTATTGTCAGAATACACCTTTAGTTAACAGTGTTAAGTTTTCTGTTAAAAACCTCTAGATCCTTACTCTATATATAATATATATTCAACTTAACGTTTAAAATTAAAATTTGATTTTAATTGAATCGATCGATTAGATAGACAGACGGAGTAATACAAAAGTGTGAAAATTGTATAAAAAAGGGTCATAGAATTTAGAGATATGGCAATAAAATGTATAACGGGTGGTTTTCGGCAATTACGACCTATAAGAGGTGGTTTTCGGCAATTATCTCTGTTGAGATTTGGGGATTGAATTAATTGAATTTTATTAACCTAATTAATTGAATTAATTGAATTAATTGAATTTAATTAACCTAATTAATCTATCTAACGGAGATTTAACACTAATTGAACGAAAAACGTTAGAATGTGTGATTTAGCAAAAAACAAAACAACAACGGGTGGTTTTCGGCAATAAAATGTATAAGGGGTGGTTTTCGGTAATTACGTCCTATAAAAGGTGATTTTCGGCAATTATCCCTTAATATATAGGTGGTTTTAAGTAATTTTAATAAAAGGTGTGTTTTGGCAATAAATTATAGTATAAAGGTGTTATTAAGTAAATATTTTTATAGAGGTGGTTTTGTCAAAAGACACCCAATATAAAGGTGGTTTACAGTAATTTACTCCATGTTCTTGATCTAGCTATTAAGAGGCTTGAAGTTCAAATCGCAACGAATGCATCATTTTCAAGCTATTTTATGAGAGGCGGTCAAGTTGTTTGAATGAAGGTGTTCATTGTAAGAAGAACGATGCATATTCATAAAATGAAACGAAAAATTGATAGTACTTTTTTTTTTTATGGAAAAACCTCATGGAACAAACAGACCAAAACAAGGGAAGCGAAAAGAAACAGGCTAGACAGCAAGAAACTAGGAAATAAAAAGAGGAATTGCATCCACCGAGTCCCAAAAGAGAGCTGCAGTTCTGGCCAGATTCGCAATCCGATCTGCTAGGGAGTTCTCCTCGCGATGCACATGTCCAATACGCCACCCAGGGTGGGTTCTAAAGCCTTCCAAGCATCTCGAAAACCAGTCAGCGTCTCCCCCTCGACTTAAGCAACCCAAACTAACCGCCAAAACAATATCCGATGAATCTGAAAGAAATGTCACCTTTGCCAGATTCAACTTCTCTGCCATTTCCATACCACATAAAAGAGCAAAGCCCTCAGCGTCCCTAGAGCACATAATTGAAGAGCGCCATCCAAGGTTTACTGATTGTACAATTCCTTCCCTTAACCAAATTGCAGCGTACCCCATAATCCCAGAAGGCAACCAAGAGCCGTCACAATAGATAGAAAATGAATCCTCAAGCTTGGGATGCTGCAAAGCACAATGATGCATCCTTGTGTCGCATTGGAAAATGATCGAGGTAACCTTCCAGCAGGTTTCTGCAATGGTAGGTCTAGCCGCATTATGACGTACAGAGTTACGACAATCCCAAGTAGCCCAGATTGCGCATACAAACTTCCTGAAATCCGATTTGGAATAGGAAGTAAAGCAAGCGTACAGCCAGTCCGCTGGACAAACACAGTTGTAGTTAAAGGGGGAACATGACAGGTTAAGTTTTCCGACGACAGCCTTAAACCTAAAAATTGATAATACTTTGAGATTGTTTATTTTATAAGTCCTTCGAAACTGTAATTGCATATTATGATGTGGAGATTTGCTATGTTGTTAGGGCTTCTCAAGTGGCTTTAGTGCCCATATCACAATGACATATAATAGGAAAAAAAAGATGGATTTCTAGTTTGCATTAGTTAACTCTCTTAACTCTCATCATGGTCTTTTAGGCTTAGCTTAGTTTATGCTTTCATGACTAGAAATGTCCGAAATACTCTCGAGTTTCTCACACATTTAAGATCAAATATCACATTGCGCAGTAAATATTGAACACACGAATCCCATGGATCAGACTCAACTACCGAGTTCGGGAAAATTGAGAGTTCGGGAAATACTTATTCCCAAAACATGGAAAACATTTCCATCCCACCGGCCTCCGCCGGGTATATTGTCCTCCATTTATTTTTGATAATATTAATGAGGGGTATGCCTGTCCTTAGGTCATCAGTTGACATTTCCTATGCCTTGGTAATTTCCATTAATTTAGGCCATGAAAACTAAAGGCCTCTTAAGTTACCAATTAGAGAGACACTAATGATTTGTCTTTCTTTCTTTCACGCATATAAACATTCTTTCGCCCAACTAAATAAACATACAACGAAAATTGAATAAAGCACTGAGAAAATGTTAGCTCTTACGTACTGATATCTCATATGATATGGCAAAAAACATATACATACACACATAAACAACTAGTGGTGGTCCATTTCAAACATGATTTGATATAGAAAATATTAGTGTGTCAAAACAATTCATAACCGAATAGAATTAAGTACAACCCCTGCAGCTATAGTTTGAAACGTTTTGGAGTATTGCTTAGGGCACAACACCCACATCATGCAAAATAAATCATACATTTGATTAACTCTAACATGCACTTGCCAAATAAATCTCCCAAGTGACCTTTCTTGACGAAATGTGGGAGCTTCAATGGCATTAGAGAAAAGCGTCACCCAATCAGAATGAAACATGACAAAACTAAAGGACATGGCATCAGGAGGTGCGCATGCCCTCAGAATGCTGCCATGAACGATGAAACATCTGTTTAGAAACAACATCTTTATTATAACAATTAACAACTGCTACTAGCTGAAAGACAACCACCCTGGAAAGGACATTAGAGTAGTTGCAAACATTCACAACTATGTGTGACAACCAACTAGGAGTTCAGATAAGAATGGAAAACACATTCAAGTTTTCATCACTAGCTAAACGCGCTACCATGAACACCTTATTTATGCAGTCTTCAAATGGCTAGCTCTTCAGGCAAGATCAGCCTATAACCTTAAGCAGTTTCTCTTGTAGGCGCGGTATGTCTAACCAAGTGCCGTCTCCTACCTGTTTGAAAAATAGCATCCGTCTATCAGTTAAAAGTTTGGAGGGTGCAATATATATATCATGAACCTTGATAGTAAAAATTTAAGTGAACTCAAACTACGGTACTTCAGCTCGAATGGTGTAAACAATGCTTTCATTGACAACTGCTGAGGTATAGTCATGAACAATTAATCCATCTTTTTGAAGTGTGCTCAAGACTTCAGATATTGGCGAAGGAGTGCTGCTAGGATATATAAACCCACTTGTGATGATAATCTCCACACCACCCCAACATGTATTAACTTGAACATTAAACCTACTAATCCTCGATGTGGAACTGGAGTTAGAAGAGTTGTCCATGGCCTCATTTGGAAGCCTTGAAGTTACAAACCTCTTCAACTCATCCCTTTTTGAGCTCATTTTCGTGATTCTGTTCTCTAAATATTTGATGTAGCTGATGGCCTCGTTCATATGATCAGATATTGACCTCTTCCCCTAATGCAAATATACAGATCAGTTTATTAGTAGGAAGAAGAGAGAAAAGTCTTACAACATTACTGTGTTTATATGATAGTTGATAGATATGCAAATACTAAGATATAGACCTTGATGTACTCAACAGGAAGTTGGGATCTGAGAGATGAGTATAGATTAGACATCTCTTGTCTTCTCTGTTTTTCAATTTCTCTATGAACTTCTTTCCTCCTATCTCTTTCATTTCTGATAGCATCATGACCATCAGCACCAGCAACTGATGAAGAGAGATGGGCTGATATTAGGGCTGATTTGCTTCGCGGTCCGGTTCTATCAAAAAGAGGAGGAGCCTGATGAATAATGGAGCCAAAAAGAGCAGGAGTAGTGGCCATGGGGATAAGATTATCCTGATAAGGAGGATCTTGTTGATTCTGTTGCTGGAAGATATTGATATTGTTGTAATCTGAATGAGTGCTGTTAGGGATCTGAAACAGCTCATCTTCTTGTTGGAAAGGAAACATGAGATGTTTTAATTATTAGGGCTTTGTATTTCTAATGTGGAATAGAATAGAGAGAGAAAGACAGTGAGGGTTAAGGACAGTCCAATTTTAACAAATACCATAAGTTAAGAAACATCGATTCAATTGAGAGACGGTGTATTTTTTTCCTAATCGTTAATTTGATCAATAAAATTGTTGATAATCAATTTTTATTTTTATTTTATTTAGAAAATGATTTAGAACAACGAATTGGGTGATTGGATTCACGATTAATAATATTAATTTTTAAAAATGAAAAATAACGAACAAAATTAAATCTCGTCTTTAAATATACGCACTCTGGGATAAGATCGAGATAGATAATAAATAAATGTAAGATAGTAGGACAAGATCGAGAGAGACAATAAATAAATGTAAAACGGTAGGACAAGATCATGACGTTTGATTCTTTTTAAATTAATGGTTGTGATTAGTTTAAACATTAATTAAATTTAGGAATTTATATGCACAAAACACGTGGCGGTTATGTATGACAGTTATTAATTTGAACCGTCGAATCGATATAAATCAACAATATTAATCATGTCTCATAGTCTCGCATAATATATGATGTCTCACTGGAACTTCATCATATGCACGTTTCATTTTAACATCAGTATTTCAATCGTTGATTTCTGTTCATCTAACGATTAACGTCAATCTCAGTAGTCCGTCTATTTTGTTAATTCAAATCGACCACCTATTTTATTTTAATATTAATCTAATTACAACATTTAGATAAATTAAATCAACGATTAAAATGATTAGTTCAAAACTTAAATGTCCTCAAGAACCTATCTCTAAGGTATATTATATAACTTATTTGATGGTGGATCTTGTTCACATATACGTATCTGTTCGTTTAACGTTACATTGCATAGTTATATGGGGAAAGTATCATGTGAAACCCCTACCTTTTCATGGATCCATGGATCCCTCTTTGCATTCGTTGATTGCATTTACTGTTTGCATTTTGGACGCACCAGATTGTGCCAGCGCATTAATGAGCATGTGCAACTCACGTGTGCATTTGTCATGTGCAACTCACATGTGCATTTCAAAAATGCAAACACGTGGCACAATCTGGTGCACACAAAAAATGCAATCAACGGTGATGAAGGGGGATCCATGGATCCATGGAAAGAGGGGGGTTCCACATGATACTTCCCCTTGTTATATGTGATACAAATACGGAGAAGATCTTAAATGGGGCCTCCCCATTATTCATGTAGAAAGAGCTTCTTAGAAAACAATCTCATTACAATAATCTCAATTGTATGATATTATGAATCACACATGACACCATTTCTCGATTTTCAAGTATAACGACCGTTAACTGCATTGATTTTTTTGTTCACCAAAAATAGGGGGAGTATCATTTCTTGGATAAGGTTTTAGGAGAACCATCAAATTTTTGTGAGACGGAAAAACATCATCTTATCCGTTGATAAAACTCTCAACCACCTCTGCATTTTGCAAATTCAACCGCCCAATTTAATTAAAAACTAACTTTAATCTCAACCGCTAGATTATCAATCTTTTAATTACACCCTTTAAAGTTATTTAACTTTGGATGGTATCGAGAGAGACGATATATTATTGTAAGACCGAAGAACGTAATCTCATTCAATGATTTGATTCATCTATCGTTTTTTGTGAGACAAGAAAGACTACCGTTTTTTGATAAATATAATGATTAAGATTAAAGTTGAATTTTATTAATTAAGTAGTTGAATTCAATTCTCTTCCTACAAATATTCATATGTCATCTCAAAACTTTTACAAATAAAATAAATGAAAAAATAATATCCCAATAAAAAGTCACTATGTGAAGGTATAAGTTTATATGGACTACGTCTCTATAATGTTTATAAACTACATCTTCGTATAATATCTAATGAGTCTTTACTTTTAGAAATGTTGACACAGTGGATCAAATCTTCGCTCGAATGCAGTGTTTAATATTATGGTATGGACTATAAAAAATTATAATTACAGTACGATTGTAGTTAACACAAATTCAAGCTTCAAATAATTAGAATAAATATCATGTATGAGATCTCTATGAATTGTACCCAATATAACCACTATCGAAAAAACACAAATTCAAGCCGGTTTATCAAATTTGAGCCCTCAAAGTAACAGAGTGTGAAACATATGAACACTAAATCTGTGAAGTCAAAAGTCACATGTTGTTCCGATCATCGACATCATAAAAACACGTTTGTTTATTTAATATGAATCCTGAGTAATAAGTCAACATCTGCTCGTAGGACAAGGAGGCAAATGAATATTGTTAGGGACAATTATTATGTTTAACAAACTTTGTTTAATACTTATATTATTAGGTCTAAATGGTGTGCTAGAAAAAGGATTGGAGGCCCAAAATGCCTAGTTGGAGGCCCAATAAAAATAGATAAATGCATGAGAGACAACATATGTAATGCTTATATAATGGAAGGACAAATAAGTACAGCTGTTTTTTATCAATCTTATGATTAAGATTAAATTGATAACTTGAATTGCAAAAATCACTTTGCAATGGAAAATGATGATTTTCTTAATTCAAATAATATATACTACACTATAGAGTAAAGTTCAAGAAACAAAGAGTTTATGTGAGACGGAAGAACTTAATATCAACTGTTAGATTAGATTAATATGCGGATGGGCGTTTGGATTTGCAAAAAATCCTAGCGGTTGAGATTAACGGTTACTTTTTTGAATCAAATCTCATTCGTTGGATTATTAATATTCAACGTCTGATATCATGTCTCACCGTTCCACATTTATTTTTCAATCCTCCTAGAACTTTACTTCTACACTATATTGCTCAACCATAAAGATTGTATCTCACAATCATATGAAAATTTATACTTCATCTTAAAACTTTCTACTGGGTATTTATTAAAATTCTAATATTAATAATTATACTTTGGACTTCTTCTAAGAAGATCATAGTAATAGCAGTTCAATTATCTTATCTAATTTGACATTAAATAAGCTAAATGTTTCAATGAGCTAATTGTTTAAAGCATGGACATTCTAGAAATTATTTTAACTTAATATTCATTAGTTAATAACTACAATTTGCTTTACTCATTTAATGCGGACACCAAGATTGTCTAACCATATGTATTTGTAGTCTATGTAAAGACGTGAAAATGGCTCGAGCTAACTACCTAATTAACAAAATAAATTCGATAAAAAGTCAACGCCAGCCGACATCATTCACAAACATATGTTCTAGAAAGCTAAAAATGACTCTTGATTATTCTATAAATGTGCAGACATATTAAGCTCATTACTAGTTATTTGGCAATTTTAATGAAAGACATTTTTTTAAAATTAAATAGTAAAATTATTCATACTTCGCGCAAGAACAGAAAAGATTTCAAACTCAAGGTAGATATGAACTGAGAGGGCTTGAAAAATGATCGTTGAGACCAGAGACTGCAGAAATTGGATAATTGACCGTTAAACCGCCACTTCTTGTGCAATGAAAGATGTGTTATTTTTTAATCTCAGATTTATGACTCAAAATTTAAAATAAATACTACTAAAAGTAGAAAAAATGATAAGAAATTATCAATATTTAGTTGTTGGAAGTACATGTGTACATGATAGGCATTAATAATGATTTTAATGCATTTGCATGTATCATCACATAGACATAGGAGTATCAATGGATCATGGATGGTTGATAAGTAAAAAGGAGAAGCGGCCAAACATGTCTTTGTTGTTGTGATGAATGAGAAAGTGAAGGCGCCCACTTTGATATATGCTTGCTAGCTTCTCATGTGTGTATACATAGACTTCTTTTTCCTAAATTTGATCTGGCGTGGTTTTGGTGGCAGCAACAAGCAGCCGACCTAGCTATACAGGAGACAATATGAGCAGAAGCTACTTGTGTAGCACCAGAAATTGTGTCACTAAAAACCAGCATGTTGTTGTTGCATTCACTCCACTTCCTCCCATGATTTTGATTGATCGGATCATCATGTGTTTGTGTGTCTTCTTCTTTTCTTTAACGGTTTATTAACTATCAATTTTTTTGTTATAAGGTGCCACAGTGTTGCAACATTCTTGGAAAACTTTACTTCATCAATTCCAGTTACTCACATTTATATTTTATTATTGTCATTTGCTGTTGTTTTACTAATCAATAAAATGTGTGATTATTGTGAGCCAAACACAAGCACCTGAGTACTGTTGATGGAACAGTCTCCAAAGAAGAGAGGGTCAGAATACTAGATGAACATTTAAACCAGCCAGTGTAGGGTTTCATTTTAATCACTTTTTCCTCCAGAAGACACATGAGAAAATTGTAAAAAAAACTGAGAAACTATACACACTTCGTCCCATTATTTTTGTCTCATTTTATTATTTTCTAACTCACATATATTAGGAAAGAGAGAAAAAATAATGAGGAGCGAGTATTCTCTTACGCAAAATATGTTTCAGACTATCTTAATTTTTGTCTGATATTTCAACTGAAGGGTCGGATTATCTCAAATTCCAATTAGGGTTTAAAAAACATGCATGCCCTGACTGCAGTTCTATTGCAAATCAAGTACGGGACTTGCACATTTTTCTTAATGTTTTAGATCAATACATGTTTTGTGATATGGGTGCAATTTTAACATTCTTGTCTTTGAAAATATTGATTTTTTACATGTTATCACTTATCAATAACAACATTTTTATTCTTAAAATCTATGCAAATAAATTAAAACTCAAAATTAAAACTTGAAATGATCAAAAAATTCATCTAATTTGCCTTTGCTACAAATAACATTTTATGACCGTTACTTACTATGTAACAGATGGCCTTTTTTATAATTAACCATAATACAGTTGAAAACTTGTTTATTGAAAAAACGATTTTAAAAAATATATTTTTAATATAAACAAGTCAAAATACGATTAAATGACACATCTAACAAAATCATAATCGAATTTTTTTGTAATAATGAGGTTATAACGAGGGTCAACGGAGACCGAATCCATATTTGTACAATTTTGCTCCCTAGCTACATTAAGACATTTTGATAGTTTTTGTTAAATTATCAAATTTCCTCTCGCCATAAATCAATGTGTTCATAAAATAAAAAGGCAATTTTGGCAATTTAATTTCGATACACATCATATTTCGACGTACCAAACAACGCTCTTATATGAGACCAGTGGCGGAACCAGGACGAAATATTCGCCGGGGCTCAAAAGCTTAAATGGTACGAGCTATCTGCAAATAACAACAACAAATAATTAAATATTAATGAGAAAAATTCCTGAAAACAACGTACATTTAGTCGAATTAGCAAAACATCAGTATTACAAAGTAAACTTACTACCTTTTCATTAGCTATTGCTAGATTTAGATGAAGACAACTGCGTTCTTCGAGTTTGCATATGTTGATAATGCTGCATAATAGATTCATCATCGACCATTGCAAATATAGTCTTCTCGATGTACACCATTATACTGTCATTCAACCACTCATCCCCCATCCGGTTACGCAAATCAGACTTCACAATTTTCATTGCTGAAAACACTCTCTCAACAGTGGCTGTTGCAATAGGTAATACTAAGGCTAGCTCAACCAGACGATAAACAAGGGGATAAGTAGTATGTCTCTCTGTGTCTACCATTTTAATTGCGAGATCCCCTATACTCTTCAGTTCTAAACTGTTATCACCTCGAACATCAAATATGAAATTGTTTAACTGCGCACTCAACAGTTCTTGATCCATCGGTGAGAAATCATTTGGATAAAACTTTGCCAATCGAAGAAGTTTTGCACGATCAAAATCTGAAAATGAATTCTTGGGATTAAGAGAGGCAATGCAAGTAAGCAACTCGGTATTTCCTTCTGTAAAACGATTATCCATCTCACGAGAAATAATATCAATCACCTGAAAGTTGAAACACATAGATATATTAGCAATTTAGCATGACATATTTAAAAATGTAACTCATAAAATGCACAAAATGAACCAAAGTTACGTGACTAATGAAAGTAACTAACCTCACAAAATATTTCAACACGGTATAAGTGAAAGTATTTGATGACTTGTCCTTCACGCCTTGAACGACCACGACTGGGAACTTGGTCATCCATGTTAGGTACTTCGATGAAGTTCTCAACACAAAATTGTGTAACATCTTCTAAAAAAGTCTCCCACCTGTCTTCTCTTAATGATTGTAGTTCCACTTTTGTAGCCTGAACCAAAGTCATAGCATTGGTGATATTCTGAGTCTTCATTTGCAAAGCTTCTGATAAGTCATTGGTAATTGCTAAGATCTCTTTCATCAAACTCAATGTAAATACAAACTTGAATGTTTGCATCTTTTCAAGTAAACCTTGTGCTATACCTTTCTGTTCTTGATTAACGGCATCATCACATACATCCCCAAGTACCTCAACGACTGATGGCCACATAAGAAAAAGACGGACAATGGTGCGATGATGTGATCCCCAACGTGTATCTCCTGGTCGAGTTAAAGAAATCTCTTGATTTTTTCCTTTACCAGAAACAGCTTCACCACTTTCCAAGTCTTTAAGAAGTCTTTCATGCTGAAGTTGTCGAAGTTTATCCTTTCTCTTACAAGATGCTCCAACAATATTAACAATTTGAGACAAATGATGGAAAAAGTCGCTTACCGCAGGAGAATGTTTTGCCACGGCAACCACTACCAATTGAAGCCGATGAGCAAAGCAGTGAATAAAGTATGCAGATGGATTCTCATTCAAGATAAGTGACTTCAAGCCATTGAATTTACCACTCATATTTGAAGCTCCATCATACCCTTGACCTCGCAATTGAGATAATGATAATCCATGTCTTGCAAATAGTATGTCAATGGCACTTTTCAACGACTGAGATGACGTATCGGTCACATGTTCCAATGAAATAAAACGTTCAATTACCTCGCCTTTGTTATTCACATATCTAAAGACAACAGCCATTTGTTCTTTCAAAGAAACGTCTCGAGACTCATCAACCATAAGTGAAAAAAACTTATCCCCAATGTCTGCAAATATAAGTGCTCTTGTCTCATTTGCACAAGCACTCACTAATTCTTTTTGCACCTTTGGAGATGTAAGTTGACAATTTCCAGGACCACTAGTTATTCCTTTCTCTCTGCAATGCCAATCAAGAAATTCTAGAAAATTTCCTTTATTCAATGAATTCACTGATTCATCATGACCTCGGAAAGGAAGACCTTGACGTAAAAGCATCCGAATCACACTTAGAGTGGCAGTCAAGCGCTTGCGATACTCAATCTCTATTTCGTATCCTTGCGCTAAAAAAACATGTGATATGCTTTGCCTTTGATTTTTAAATGCCCGACAAAATCCCGCAGCTTCGTTGTGAAAACTACCGACTAACCCAACATGATCTTTGAACACTTCCAATGCCTTCTTCCAATTGTTAAAACCAACTGATGTAAAAACACCTCTCCCCGGTTGATGTCCTTTCTTTGATTTAAATAGATAACACCACAAACAATATGCCTCATCTTTGGAAACACTATACTCCAACCAATCATAGTCCTTAAACCAATTCTTTTGAAAACTTCTACCTTTTTGGTTTTTCGGAAAAATATTCATCTTTGGTTGATAAGGCCCCTTAGCAAGATATGCTCTACGAACTTGTTCTCTAATTTTGGCATCATAACTTTCAATAGGAACTCGATCTCCCGGATCCGATATAATATCATCCGGATTAAAATCCAAACCGACCCTTCTAATCGAAGAATTTCCGACATTTGAATCCTCATCATCCGCATCATTTTGAACTGAACAAGACCTTGGCCTCTTGATTAAAAATTTGTCCATCACATCATTCTGGCGGATGGAACGGACAGTGGCGGTCTTGCGGATGGAACGGACAGAGGCTGGAAGGCTGGAACGGACGGAGGACGGAGGCTGGAACGCACGGAGGACGGAGGCCGGAAGTGGAACAATGGCGATTGGAACGAATCGCGGACGAAGGACGGAATACGGACTGCGGCAGTGGCTTCAATTGGGCTTGGGGAGTTGGGCAGTTGGGCTTTGTTTATTAATTTTAATTTTAATTAATTTAGTGAATTATTTAAAGATTTTATTATGACATAGTCCTAGTGTTTTACGCTTGATGCCTTAGTTTTAATTTTATCATTTCTTATATTTGGCATTTAGTAAATTTTAATGTAACAAAATAGAATTGTTAAATAACAACTATATACATTTCATACCGGTGGTCCGGTGCTCAAAAAATCATCGGACTTATAAAAAAAATCGTAGTAATAAATTTAGCGGGGGCTCAAATAATTTTTTTAGCCGGGGCTCTAAAAATCGTAGTAATTTTTTCAGCCGGGGCTCAAATAATTACTTTACCCGGGGCTCCAAATCGAATTATGATAAATTATACCTGGTAAAAAATTTTTTTTTCCTCGCCGGGGCTCCAGCCCCCCTCCGCCCCTGGTTCCGCCACTGTATGAGACTATCCACAACTTAAGCCACAAATGAGAGATTCAAATTCACGCATCCGTTCAACTAATGTGGCGACTCATGAGACGTTAAGCTAATACCCTTGGTATGAGATCATGTGCGGCTTGGATTAAGATTCATTGCAGCGAAAGCTATTTAATGCGAGCCAAAACTACGTAGTTTTAGTAAAGGACTCACTCAAAACTACGTAGGGTTATAGTAAAAAACGTCAACACGACGTCGTTTTTACCCTCGCAGCAAATAGCTGCGTATAACCGGATCCGAATCCGTGCGGCTTACGGTAATAATACGCTCTTGTAGCTAGTACTGTAATAATAAAAACGCAACAATAAAAATTACTATAAAATGAATTAGTAAAAGGAAAATAAAAAAGGGTTTGTGAACCAACATCAAAAGACAAATTAAGGTCATAACTATCAAAATTAGCAAACAGGGCTATACACTACCATCAAATGACTAGTTATGGTCCGAACTACCAAAACTATCAGGAGTAGGTTTCATTGTTTCAAAAATATATTATTAATTTTTGTCCACAATTATTTTAAATCATAGTAGTTTAATTTTAAATAAATTAATACATTTTTATCAGAAAACCAGTTATTTACATTAAATCGTTTGATTTGATTAATCTTTCATATTTATTTAATATTACCATATACACTCATTTCAATATATCATTTTCGTAATAATAAAAGTGATTATATAAATTGATTTCTAATTAAATTAGGTTGTAGTATTTGTATAAATAAACAATTAGTTAGATTTGCCCGTTATTTTTAATTTTAATCTTGTACGTTGAATTATAAATGATCAACGATTAAAATTGTATCTCATATTCTACAAAAAAAAATTAATCCTCCTCCAACTTTTCCCCTCAATGAATAATTTAAAGTTGATTTTGACAACATTTCGATGCCTGAATTCAATATCTTTATTATTATTTAATTAAAAATATTAATTTTGAATAATCAAATGATTGAAATTTAAAGTTCAATTTTACCATTTATATCAATTTTTATACCAAATTATGCATTTTGATTCTACAAATCATGTCACGGTCTAAGTGAAAGATACTCCCTCCGTCCCATTTTGTTTGTCCAAAAGCACAAAACGCACGGTTATTAAGATAGAAAGAAGGTATAAAATGTGTGGTTGAGAATAAATGAATAATAAGTAAATGAGTGAAAAAGTAGAATGTGTGGTGGAGAATAAAGGAAAGTGGACAAACTTAAGGGGACACCCAAAATGGAAAGTGGACAAACATTATGAGACAGAGGGAGTACTTGTGAGTTATAAAAAGTTACTACTAGTTTCAAAGTTGAGATTATAAATGAAATTCCGTAATGATCATTTATCGTTTATATAAATTGAGAGAGTTGTGCTTAACCCTATTTTCTCGGGTCATTTCATTTTCAATTCTCAGGTCTCATATTTGACGATGAGTGACCCTTCAGAACCACCTCCACCGCCATCAGCTTCCTTTCTTGAACAACAACAACAACAAAGAGCATCTTCCTCTTCTCCAACACCTCCCATTAGTATCATCGATCACACTCAAATGAACATCCTTCAGCAGCAACAACAACAGCCCTTTTCTTCACCACCTATACTCGACTTTGGCTCTTCTGTAAAAAGGCCAAGATATGCTGCTGGAAATCAGTGGAAGCAACTTCTTCCATCACCCACATCAACCTCTGCTCTTCCTCTTCCACCAAAGTCACAACAAGTATTACGTACGACTGCTGAAGCCTCCTCTCCATCTTCCAGCACCAACCCTCCACTCCCACTTGCTCTAACTCAACACCCATCTTCAACTGCTGGTGCATCCTCGTCAGACACAGCTGCATCTTCTCAAGACGGTACGAGGATGGATCAACAGCAATCTCAAGTACAGTTGAGAAAAGGGAAGCATGTGAGTCCAGTTTGGAAGCCATATGAGATGCTCATGTTAGCTAAAGGATGGCATCTTTTATACAAAACATCATCTTCACCAGCTTCAAGGTCAGATTCAGGGCGTGGGATTAACAAGAGCAGAGCTGAGAAAGACAGAGAAGTGGCAGAGTTTCTAAACAGACATGGAGTTGAAAGGGATGCCAAGGCAGCCGGGACTAAATGGGATAACATGCTTGGTGATTTCAGGAAGGTTTATCAATGGGAGAGAGGTGGCGGGAGGATCGAGGCTGGTGTGGCTAAGAGCTATTTTAGACTCTCACCTTATGAGAGAAAGAATCAGCATGGTTTGCCTACTTCTTTTGATGAAGAGGTTTTTGAAGAAATGGCTCAATTTATGGGTGCAAGAATTAGAACCAACAGCAGTAGTACTTCCTTGGTGCAACTTTCCGGAGGAGGCGGTAAGGAAATGGATCACATTGATGGTAGTGGAAGGGGCGGTAATTCAATGCCTCGACTGACTTTCAAAGAAAATGACGACCGGCCGGGCGGTACTATTCATAGAATGAGCTAATGTTGCTTTAGATTTGTATATATATTTTCACATATTGTTAGTCTCATTGATAATGTGGTGCATTTGTTTGTAGGGAGTTTGATGAGGGCTAATGATAATACTTTATTTCCGGGGTCATCTTCAATTGCACCGCTGAGGCGAATAGGGAAGGTGAAGATGGTGTGGGAGGAGTCAGTGAGCTTATGGGGTGACGAAGGATCAGAAAGTTCTACTACAACTGGGAGGATGAAGATTGGTTTATTACCATCTTCGTTTAGTAGTTTTCTGAATGCAGATGAATTGGTATTGTTTGATGATTCAATGGTTGCTAGTCCTCTTGAGGCTTATGAAGATGGTCCATTGAGAGGTTATTCAGTTGATGTTTTTACTCCTGGTCAGCAAGTCAAGGTTTTTGGTAGAAGAAAAGCTGCACCTGTTGATTCTGCAGCCTATTGCAATGCTTGTAAGTTGTAAATCAGATTATTTAGTATTCTCTCCTGCCATTTTAGTCTATTTATTTAGTGATTATATGTGTTATTAGCATTTAATTACCGACCACATTATCTGTTTGGACAGGTAGGTCTCAGCTTCCGGTGACACAACTCTCGTCCAGATGTAAGAACTAGTAGGAGTTGCTTTTTGTTTTTGGGTTCTCTTTACTACTACATACATGTTGTATCAAGTCACACATCAAACTATTTTGGATCAGGTCTCTCTCTCTAAATTACTTCAAGAAATTGAGGGCATTGTGTGTTTCTTTGTTAGTTACATCAAAATATATAAACTCAAATGATAAATAAAGTTAAGAGCATTTAGATAAATTTGGATATGAAAACCATTTCCATGGAGTACTAAGTATATATTGTTGCACTAATTGACATTCGAGGGAATTAGGGTTTAGATGATTTATTTTGCAAATCATTTTTAATGAATCAGAAAATGAGTGAACATGGCATATTTTTTGTTGATTGTGGCATTTGCCTTGATATTTTAATGGTGTTATGTTAATATGATAAGTCTTCCTTACAATAAGTTCAATTGTTTTTCTCAATTTGCTAATTGTGTCAAAACATGCAGCTTATACACTCTTGGAGTGCCAAGACCCAAGTGACTACTACTTATCCCGTCTCAAAAATACTGCACCCACGGCCCTCCCCATGTTATCAGAACTCTCAACATATCTCCAACAGCCTCCAACCGAAGAACTAAAGTTTCCACTGCGGAGGGAAGTTTATAGAGACCTTCCCGGAGGGAAGGATTTGTTTTTCACCACTTCAAATGAGCCACTTGATTGCAGAATGATTACATACAATTTACTGGGGCAAGTCCTACGATCCCATCACGGTGTATCTTCAACACCTTCCGGTAGAGATTCATACATTGCCTTATGGGATGACTGCATTAATTCAGTCTTGTGCAAGTTTTGTCCATTAGAAATGGCATTCGTCCGGAAACCAACATCTACATCTTTGGCATTATCGCAATCGATTGATGAAAATTCTTGGCCTAACGTTACAGGGTTTATTAAAGGTTTGTGCCTATGGAGAGGTGAGGAAACGGATCAAATCAGGGAAAGTGATCAAACTAGTCCATCCAAATCACTTGTGCAGAAAACGCTATGGACTTATGGCCACCTACCCTATATATTCGGATATCATGCAGTTGGTCACACGGTAACATTATGTGCATTAACTTGTCCGCGCCTTGGCACCCGATCAGACACTCATGTATTGCGCACTGATCTCATCTCCATCGACTTATCCAGCCAAGTAGACCGTTTAAAAGTCCTAATCCCCTGCTGGAGGATTGCCACCCTTCTTCCTCTCCTTGCCAAATATTGTACCACAACTGAAACAGGCCATTTGTTATTCAGTGACTTTGAGAGGATTGCACTAGGCAGTAACAATGGATCAGATGTTATAGAAAGGACTCCAACCTCTCAAATCAGATACTTCTCAAACAGGAGAGAATGGGCATCAGTGAAAGAAATCTATGATTTTCTTGGTAGAAGAATTCCACATTCAGAGTCCATTTCAGGATCATGTGAATCTCAACTTTGTATCACATTGAAACCAAGAGGGTGTAAAGTCAAACCCAGGAGCGTTGACCAACTAATAGAGGCCTTAAAAAGTGTTAGCAAATGTCTGGTGGCCCTACACGATCTATCTTTCATGCACAGGAACATCAGTTGGGAGAGTGTGATGAAAAGAGTAGTAGTAGTGGAAACTGAACATGAAGATGAAGTGGAATGGTTTTTAAGTGGATTTGAAGGAGCAGCTGGTGCACCACAAATGTCAGCATTTGGTGGTGGTGGAAGTGAGAGTGGTTCACACGCGCCGGAGATGAGAAGAGGATTGCATGGAGTTAAAGTTGATGTATGGGGTATTGGTTGGTTGATAAAGACATGTGGATTGGTGATGTTGCCAATGCAACTGAGGGAATTGCAGAGCAGATGTTTGGAGCATAATCAAGAGATGAGACCTACGGCGGCGGATTGTTATCATCATTTGTTGCAGTTGTCAGCTGCTGCCGCCGGTGGCTACTAAACACTTTATAGTACTAGTGAATGTCATTGTCATGGTAATTGTTGATTTCTGAATGACATGTGAACGTGACTTGTCAACACCTATTAACATAATGTTAAAACCACATATACATTTAAAATTATGTGTTGACTGCTTCCTGGTGTCCTGCTCTTGGTTTTTTTCTACGGAGCTTTTTTTTGATGCATTCTACGTAACATTTCATTGTCGCTCATTCGAGAAGAATGAGAATTCCTTTTCAAGGCATTAACAATGGCAATCCAAATTAGGGAATGACAAGTTCGCAAAAAGTCCAATGGTATAGCTAGGATCAAGTTCAATCCAGCCTAATAGGTATGCATAATAGGACTAGATAAAAAAATTACCGTCTAGTCTGATTAAGTTGAGTTTACACTATTAAAAAATAGTTTACTGGATACACCCATCCTCAGTGCATACCGAAGATCAAAATATAAAAGATTCGTTATTTTTGGAAACGAACTGATAATTTAGATAGTAAACAAAAATTTGTTCCGGCAAGGACCAAAATGAATTTGGACTCTGCGAACATTGATGAATAATTGCAAGGATCATTTTGGTCAATTTTGCATTCGTATGCAAACGAGGATTGGTGCACAGGCATTTTCCATCAACAAAATTGAGACTACGGATATTGAGCAATAGACTCCGGCGACTTTAACAAAGGCAGGAGACGACAGACAGTGGTGGCGAAGCTGACCATGAAATGGAAGAAGGCGGATGAAAGTCAAGGGTTTGATTCGATGTCTTTGTGATACTATCACTCTGTCTTTTTTACCGTTCGAACTCCTTCCATCTTACTCTAAACCACTTCTAAATTCTAAAACTCAGTGTGTCATAGAGTCTTATAAATTAGCTTAAACAGATATTGTTTCAAAATACTCCCTCCGTCCCATTATTAATGTCTCATTTCCTTTTTGGATGTCCCAAAATCATCTTCCCATTTCTAAAACTTACCATAAATGAACATGTCTTCTTTAGTTTTCCACCACATATTTGTCCTCTCTCTTCCTTTTTCACTACTTATTATCTATCAAATAATTTTTTTTCTCTTTCCTTACCACACAACTATCTTTTTTTATTATTTTTTCTTTCATTCCTTAAAAACTGTGCAAAGAACCAAATGAGACATAAATTATGGGACGGAGGGAGTAGCATTTTAGTGCAAGTGCATAAAGTAAAAGACGCACGGTCTTCATAATCCAGCTAGGCTACTTTATGGCTTATTCTGAGAGGATTATTTCAAGCACGGTGAAAACGTTCACTATTGTAAAGTTGGAAGTATAAGCTAAACTTACACGTTATAGATCCTATGTTTTGTAACTTGCTACTAAATGAACTCAAGTAAACATCTTGCGAACTCCTCCACAACTACCGACCTCCTGATAGTTAACCACTAGACCACACCTTGCTAACACTTGATGTTTTTCTCTCTTCAAAGTTGTACTCTATTGATTGGTCTCCCTCTTTATTTTAAGAAAGTAGATTGGAATTTTCTTAAAAAAGGAATAATGATATTCTTATCTTAAAAACTCAAAGTTTTCCAACCGATTGTTTAGATACAATCAAGATTTAATTGATATCTAAACTGAATTAAAACGGCTTAGAAATTCCTCCTTGCTTTCCAAAAAAATCTACCGGACGGTCATGACGTCGTTGTTCACCAGGAATCTATCCTTTGTGACCGTGCTACTACTTCAAACCTTTTTTCAGCATGTCTTTCATCTTATCAATGACAATGTTTAAATATGTAGCTTACTTTGAAGATCAAGTTACACATACTTTCTTTTACAACAAACTTGTAACACATACATAAACTTGCAACATCCAAATTTTACTTTTGTATAAATAGTTGGACTGGCAAATTGGGCTCTAAGCGATCGATGGGTTTATTGAATACAGAATGTTTACATCTACCAAAAACGACCCTGTCAAATCCGCTAATCCGATAGTTCTTGGTCGGGTAGACCCTAGATATGATACTAATGCAGATGGATTCAGATTAAAAGTCGGGTTACCCCATACCGAATTTCGGTTAATAAAATGTGAATATAGGTAACGCCCGAACTCTACCCTTTCGGGTATTAATGCAAGCACATACCACTACGCTGTGCTTCTTAACTTATTTTTTTATTTTTTATTTTTTTTGATAAAACATATCTGCATTTCATTGATTTTTGGGTAATCATTGGTACGCATATAACCCAAGTATATGCCTTATACATCAAATGTTAGCACAACCCAAGTGGTGTCCAAAAGACGACCACAATAATCTGCTCTTCAGCAAAATATGCCTACTTTACAGACGATACTCTAAAAAACAGAAAATACTACTGTCATAGCGGCAGAATACAACATCCTCGTATGAGGAGGAAACATACACAACTATTGGCTCAGTAGCCTTATTCATGGCTCAATGTCCTTATTTAACCTAAATACGAAACTATACAATACACTACAAATAAACAAAGACATTGAACAACAAAACGAAACAGACCGTCACATTTAGGAGCAAATCAACGCTGCTATAAACCAACATCCACTTTACCGACATCCAACCATCCAATTCATTACCACAACATCAGATCAGCCCGCCTCCATTACATGCACAATCTCTACCACCCCATCAGATCAGCCCACCCCCATTACATGCACAACCGCTACCACCCATCGGCTACATGCACACTCAATCCACTTCCTCCACCGCCATCATCAAACGGGCCAACTCCTAACCATCCACTTCCTCCACCACCAACGACAGCCGGATCATACCAATTCATCCATACCCCCCAAATCGAGACAGTCCACCACTTATTCATCATTCAGCATCTAAGTTAGATGCAGTGGCTCCGATCGAACAAAAATCGCGACAGAGCTCAGGCATAGTCTGAATTTAACATGCAAAGTCGCAGAAACTCCACATATCGTCAGATTTCGACCCGCAGCAACAATCGCAATTCAATCAGAGGTGGAGAAGGGAGGAGACGACCCCCTCTCCACCTCTGGCGACAAAACCCACGAAAAAGATAACCTAGAGAAGCTGATGGAAAGAAGAGAGATGTTCGCTGTGCTTCTTAACTTAGTAAACAATAAACATGCATCTTGTATTGTAATTTCAAAGCTAAACACCTTTCTGCTGTAATTTCATTTCTTATATGTGTATAAGATCCAAAATCATTCGTATCTCTCAATAATGAAAATTAATAAAATATTTGCAGGTAACACCGTCTGGCGTTGAGATCTCGACTCATCCGCTCGAATCCTTCATCCGCATGCTTACTAGTTTTGGCTTTCCATGGCTTCATCAGGAGAGCGAGCACAACTCCCGACTAGTTGGCGCTCGGATGTGGGACTTGTTAGGTCCGCACCAAGACACGTACGTCTTTTAGCTATTTTTCTCCCCTGATTTTGCACAATCGCATTTCCTCAGCCAGGAAATTCCAAGGGCCAAATATTCTCAAAGGCAATTCACAACAAATACCCCCTTTAAAGATTGACCCTGTCCTCAAGGTCAAGAACTCGATCAAGTTCCCTTGCAAATCTCTAGTGCTTTCTTTGTTGTATTTTTGCGACTCATATCGCCATCCTTAGGTTTCCTCAAGGTTTTGCGACGTCTCACACCGGCATGGCCTTGAGGTTCCTTTAGAGCTCCGAAAATTTTCGCAACGTCTCATACCATCGACCATTCTCCACACTCGCACTATTGTGATCCGAGCAATTTGTATTGATCCTGACAAAGTTGTTGGTCTACCGCTTCTCGACGCGCATCGCGGGTCTTCTTTCCACGATATACATATGGACATCCTCTTCTCGATTGCCCTAGTGTCTTCACCTTTCTTGGCTTTATCAGCGCACTGTACCTCAAGGTTCTTTATCACGGGAGTTTCGTCTGTCTTGGACTTACGAGCAATTTTGCGCAACGCCTCAAGGTTCTCGGTCCCTTTTTCAGGCCACAATCTTCGTTCCGAGAAATGTCCTTCCCAAATCGTCCGCGTACGTGAAAAAGGACGCGTCGGCTTTGATACAAAATGTTGAGATCCCGACTCATCCGCTCAAATCCTTCATCCGCATGCTTACTGGTTTTGGCCTTATCAGGAGAGCGGGCACAACTCTCGACCAGTTGGCGCTCGGATGCAGGACTTGTTAGGTGCGCACCAAAACGCGTACGTCTTTTAGCTATCTTCCTCTCACGATTTCGCCCAACCGGCAAACATTTGTTGGGGCAAAGTATCTCAATCATATTTCCTCGGCCAGAGGGTTTCAAGGGCCGAATCTTTTCAAAGGGACAACATCTGGCCTAGAGAATTTGTTTAAAAAATACATTTTTTGTTTTTATAGTTGATCATTAAATTTTTGTTTTTCAATTTTTTGTATTGGGTCGGGTATGGATAGATACAATTTTACTATTTAATTTCGGATCGAATTTAGATCTTAAAAAATGAATCGAATTTTTTTTCCGGATCGGATACGAATGGAATCAAACCCCTTCTAACCGCACCGATGCACATCCCTACTATTACATAAGGAAGAGATCTGGACTTACTTTTCAACTCAAACCAAGTCAAATAGGATATTAAATACCATACCCAATGTCCCAACCAAACAATCCCATTACGAGTTGTACAATTTAATGTAAGAAAATGCCAACTTATGGCATCTGGGCAAGTCCAGTGAGTTGACTTCTAAGCTAAAAACATATTTTTCTGTTTTTAAGACGTTTAGTGGGAAGAGTTTTTTTTTTAAACGCACCCCGCTAAAGCCCCACTGCTTTAGCACCCACCAGAAATCGAACCCATGACGTATGACTTATAATACAACCTCCACTGCCACTAGGCTAGCCCTCGGTGGGCTTTAGTGGGAAGAGTTGTATCAAAAGATAACTTCAATTTATTTATATATTTTGCTTCCTCTCCATTTTTATTTATTTGAGTATATATCAAACACTCAAAATTTACTATATATTATAAAAATTATTCTTAAATAGAAAATTAGACTTCATACCATTTTTTGTCAATCAACACTAAATTGATTTTGTTCTAAACTTCAAATTTAATCCCTGAATTTCATTTTTGTCAATCCATATTGCAAGAAGCCAAGAAGGTGAAGAGTAATGCTTTGAATAGGTCAACCCTCCAAGCCATACCTTTCCAAGTCAACCCTTTTACATATATGTAATGTAATATTATTATTAATCCCATATTGTAGCTCGTTTATATACTTAGCTTGGCATAGCAAAAACAATTCAACAAACACTGCTACAGAGATATCAATGGAGTTCTTCAACAAGGCGAAACTCGTTCGGCTCCGCAGCAACATGGACAAGTATCTTATAGCGGAGGAAGACCAAGAGAACGTTTGCCAATCGCGTGACGGTTCCTCCCCCCTTGCGCACTGGACCGTGGAATTAGTCCGTGGCCACTCGCACCTCATACGCCTTAAAAGTGCATATGGGCTCTACCTGACCGTCACGGATGAGCCCATGTTGCTTGGAGTAACGGGAAAGAGGATCATTCAAGCCAAGTTCACTGCTCGCGGACTTTTAGACAATCAAGCTGTCCAATGGGAGCCTATGAAAGAAGGGTTGTATGTAAAACTGAGGTCCAAGGCTGGAGGGAGGTTTTTAAGAGGAAATGGTGGTGCTCCACCGTGGCGAAACACGGTAACCTATGATGTCCCGCATCGTACCGCCACCCAGGATTGGATTCTATGGGGTGTGGATGTCATTGACATTTTAGAGCTTGATAATAGTCTTGTGAATTGTTCTGGGTCTTCATCTCATTTGTCACATGCTTCGAGCTGTGCTTCGGATGAAGCGTCTACCTTGTCTATGGATGGGGATTTCTCCAATCGGGGTTCACCAGCAATGTCCGATGGGACGCCATCAAAGAAACCATCATCTTTGTCAATCAATCATTTTAGGAGAAAGCAGGTATTTAACCTTAAACATCCTGTGAATATCAAACCGGTGGAGGATCGTAACACATTAACTGACTACTAGCTTATACATATCCATTGACGAACGTCTCAATTTTTTTGTCGAGCAGCCCGGTTCCTCCAGTGAAATGGAATCACGAACAATGGCATCTAGAGCCACAACAATGTTTGCAAAAACTTTTAAGGTAAAAAAAGATACATATAAAACATGTTAAGCTCGATGAACATTGTAGAAATTAACTTCTTTTGTCGGCAAAGCAGAGTTCCAACAAGGCCATAGGACAAGGTGGCTCGCCGGGAAAAGTTACGTCTTCTGGCACATTTTCCATGAGAAATGCATTCAGAAGAAAGGTATTGATCCAAATCATAGATCAAGAACTCATTTCCAAGATGCCATTATTTTGTGGAGTAAGTAAAACCATGTTTATTTTTGATTTTGAATTATCAGGACACTGTAGAGTATTACCCAAGTTCACCAACAAGCTTAGGTGAATCCAACAGATCTGAGGTAATATTTATTTTGCTACAGGAAACTGTTCTATTGACATCTCCTATGTTAATTTTTGTCATGAGATTGACCTTGATGCCTGTGTAATTAACTATTATATTAACTAAATTATTTTTTGTACTGTCTTCATATGTACTGTTTACATTGAGTTTGTCTAATTTGCAGTCTATAAATGCAATGAAAATTAAAATTATGTTTCTTAACAGTTTCCTGTTTTTTTTCATAGAACTAGCTTGCTTTTAAAGTAAGGCACGTTCTTTTGTGAACTATATTTATTAATTAATGATATTTGAAGAAGTCAATTTTATGGTTGGGAACTGGGGATTGGGATTGACATCTTTAACAATAAACACTGTATTTGTAGCTGGCAGAAGATGGATCTGGAGACTAGTATTTCTAATCTATCTAGTTGATTTTTAATATGAATAAAAATATCTTCATACGCATTATATTACGTACTAGTTGCTTATTTATCCACTTGTACATTTATTTTAAAGTAGATATCAATAAATGTCCTTCAAAAACATCTTCATAAGTTCTAGGTACATTTTTTATTTTTTTATTTTATCACTGATCAGAATCGAATTTATAACGTGTTTTTAGACGCTGCGACTATGTTTATTAGTCATGTTTTAAATAATTTCACTCTTTAAGTAGGCGTGTGCATTTCATTACAAGTTGGCTCAAGTCTTGACCTCAATGAAAGCAAATCTGAAGATGCTTCTCAATATTTGATTATTTTGTTGATTATAATTGATTTTTACAGGGAAATTTGGAGCTATTTACTAATGCCAAAACGGTGCGTTTCCGAAGTCAGCATAACAAGTACCTATTAGCCAAAGAGGATGCAGAGGGTGTCTACCAAGGCCGCCAAGGCTCCTCCGTGACATCCCGATGGAGTGTTGAGTTTGTAGAAGGAACCAATATGATACGACTACGTAGCTATAACGGAAAGTACCTTACGGCAAGCGAGGAGCCGTTTAAATTAGGAATGACTGGCAAAAAAGTGATACAAACAAATCCTGAAAAGTTAGACTCATCAGTGCAATGGGAGCCGCAACGCGAAGGAATGCAAGTCAAGTTGAAGACACGCTACGGAAATTTCTTACGTGCAAACGGTGGAGTACCGCCTTGGAGAAATACTATCACACATGATATTCCTCAAAGGACAGCAACTCAGGATGGATTTTTTGGGACGTTGATATTCTTGATATCATACCTACGAATGAAAATGAGATCAGTACCAAAGCCGAAAGTGATAATGAGTCGGATCAAGCCGTCAGCAGAACAAACTCTACAGCTTCAGAAGAATACACACCCTATTCATCAGAATCAGATTCAGAACAAGCGACTAATTCGTCTAGATCGGAGGTGCGGAAAATAATTCATATATTTCGATACTCGGGTAAGTACTTAAATAACTGGGATTTTTTCTTTTGCAGATGAGTAGCTCATTTCAGAGCGAAGGGAGGTTGATTTACTACAATGTGGTTGATCACAAAGACGTTGACGTGTCTGACATGGAAGAGGGGCTTTCCTTTCGCTTTAAGGGGAAAGGATTGGATGAGTTGCAAGAGATTCTTGGAAAGAAAACTAAGATACAAGATTTCTCATTGTATTCGAGGAATGCTTTGAATGGAAAGCTTTACGCGATTAAGTTGCAGCTTCCACCTAATAATGCAACTATGCATGTGTTTCTGGTACCTTCAGAATCCGAATGTTAAGCGACAAATGTTGTTTGTTTTCTTTGCTTTTACAGGAACGTGGTTTTGATCTGAGTTTGAAGGTTTGGTTATGCCGTGGAGTCTGTATCTGATTGTTTGTATCATAAACAGCTTCTTCATGTTTACACTTCATGTAACAGTTTTTGATACATAGAAATATTGGACGCCTTTCACCTATCTTATTTATTTTAGTTAACTTCAAGGTTACTATCCGGTTCCTTTGAAACCCTTCGGATATTCAACCATGAAAAAAAAAAAGAGAAATAAACCAAATACATATTGGATCAATCTTCATTTGTCAATGACATTCTTTATTTTTCAACAAAAAATAAGTATAAAAACCATCATCATTTTTCTAATTTCACTACTAAGCTACACTGTTCATTACCCACAATTGGCATCATCATCAAACAAATAGATGGCAACGACCCTAATATCCCTCAATTCTTTTCTAAAATATCTCCATTCACGACAAAGATTTAAAAAATACTTGAACAACATATTACCTATAACAAAGAATATCCAATTTCAAAACTGTTCTTACGTGGATGAGGAACAGAAAAACAATTTACAAACTTACAAAATTTAAAACAAAAACTATGTCTTTCACCACCACCGACCACCAACTTGATTGAATACACGTAAATTGAATTATTCAATTTGTGCATATCCTCGAATCTAAACTCATTTATCCCATAACAAACAAATTTATCATAAAAAATAAAGTAATAAATTTTGCATTTGGATTTGCATTTCTCACAGTCCAGCAGAAACAAACAAACATACACTCTCTCATCCTTTCCGCCCGGATTTCGATTCGGTTCGATTCAATCGTAAAGTTTTGGTTGTTTTTGCAGATACTCGAAAAGGCTCGGGACAAGACTCGGCAACCGTATTTACGGGTATGGAATGGATGGCAAGAAACCCGTGACCGATTTTGAAGCGATTCTGTTATCATCTCGTCTTCCGTAATCATTAATCTCTTCACTAATTACAACTAATTACTTACTATATTTAAACACCTACTCAGTCTTACCTGATTGAAGCTGCTGCGATTCGTTCGATTCCAAATCTGCAATCGCAAGCGTAAACCACTTTTGAGAGTGAGTGATTGAGTGAGCGAGAGATTGAGAGACGATGACTGACGGAAACAAAATCACCGTCGGCGTCTGTGTTATGGAAAAGAAGGTGATGAAATGCGGCTCCGAGGTTCTCTATTCTTGTTACTCTGCATTCCGAATCTGACCACGACTAACAGCTATGATATTGTTTTGATTGCTGAATGATGATGTGTTCATTTTATCATTTGAAGGATTGTGAATTTTTGTGTAGGTTTTCTCGGCTCCAATGGAAGAGATTCTCAGCAGATTACAGGCATTTGGTGAATTTGAGGTATTGTTGGAATCTGTGTGTATTTTTGGTAAATTCTTATGTTGTTTATTGATATTCTGAATCTGTTTTTAGCTTTAGCATATTCTTCCACTTTGAATCAGTCAAGTGGTCCTCAGTATGAAACATAGAAGCATAATCCTAGTGACTCTATGGTATATTCTTGTTTTGTTTATGCAGATTAAACATTTTGGGGATAAGGTTATTCTGGAGGAGCCAGTTGAAAGGTGATTTTCTTCTTTTTTATGAGGCTGCTTCGGTTTGCGACACTACCTTTTTTAGAAATAATATTGTAATTAATTGAGACTGATGAATGCAAAAAAATGTTTTATACCATTCTCTGGTATGAAAGGGTTATATCTGTTAGGGCATTCTGTTTTCTCTCATATATGATTCTATGTGTGCTGTTCTCAGTTTTATTTTCAGTTGGCAGTACCTTCAGATGTAGTATTTTGTTGTGTTTAGATCATGTGGTATGTTTGTCACTGACTAATTGGCTATGCATCTCAGATGGCCAATATGTGATTGTTTGATTGCTTTCTATTCCACCGGCTACCCCTTGAAGAAGGCCGAAGCATATGCTGCTTTAAGAAAGTATGTTTTTTCTTTATAAAAAAAGGGGGGTGAACGAAAAATGTCTCTCTTTCTCTTAGTGTTAATTCCTTTTAAGGATATGATACTGAATGATTGAGTTTCATATACGTACGCTATCCCATGCTCCTACCTGTTTAACTATGTTTAGCTGTGCAGGCCATTTTTGGTAAATGAGTTGGAGCAACAACACCTGCTACATGATCGGAGAAAAGTATACGAGGTACGCATTTTTTGTCTTGGAGAGGTTGGTTGACCCTGCTGATGCCACAACATTTTCTGAGATTTTTTCTAATTGTTTTAATATGAAAATCAACTTTCTTGATCACATCAATGTTTCGTACAGCTGAGTTAATGGTTAAAATGGTATTTGCATAAAATGTAAATATCATGCTGAGAGACTCAGAACTGCCTTGAGTTTGTCATTTTAGGATTGATTGAAGTGAGAACCCATATGTAATGATGGTTCAACTAGATGTAACTTAATAAGATTCATAAATGAACATGAATAAGCATCAGGCATACAGTTGGTACATGTTTCAGTTTAGTAAATAGAAGACATTAAGACAACTCTCATCCACATGCGGGTTTCTGCTTACTATTTGTGCTCTTCCAATAGACTACGACCTAATGTAATTTAATTAAATTCGTAATTCATTTAAACTTCATCTTGACGCTAGCGCCTTGAAATGTTCGGAATCCCTGTCCCAAGGTATGCCCTTGTAAATCGAGAAGTACCTGGTGAAGAACCAGACTACTTTATAGAGGAAGAAGATTTTGTTGAAGTTCACGGGGAACGCTTCTGGAAGCCATTTGTGGAGAAACCTGTAGATGGTAATCCTGCGGTTTTTTTGCTTTGGAATTATCCTGTGCAGATATGTTATGCGACCCTTGTTCTTTATAACAGAATGTAACCCTTGGCATGTTGTGATTTTTGATTAATAATAACTTCTCCCTGTCTTCCCTTCTTCCTTTCTTAGGAAAACACATATTTTTAGAATATGATCGTAGAATGTAATCTTTCCGCTGGTTGCACCCTAGTTTTTAAAATTAGTAGCAAATTTTGTTGAAGTTTATTTGTTTCAGATTTTTTACGATATTCTAATTATCTTTCATGAAGGGGATAATCATAGTATTATGATTTATTACCCAAGTTCCGCTGGTGGTGGTATGAAAGAACTGTTTCGGAAGGTACAACTTATAAAATTTCTTTCACTCATAATCATGGCGAGGTCCTTCGCACTTCTAGAATACACATTTAATGTAAGTGAGCATTATCTTCTCTATATCAGGTTGGCAACCGGTCAAGTGACTTTCACCCAGAAGTAAGAAGGGTTCGAAGGGACGGCTCTTACATTTATGAAGAATTCATGCCAACAGGAGGAACAGATGTGAAGGTCATATTCTGTCTCTGATTACTCTCAGCTTCCATTCAAATGTAATTTAATTAGGTTCTGTGATTTAATTATCTAGTCGGTTCAAAGTTTTTAAATTCAAAACTGTAGTTTCATCCATAACTAGCCTTGACTCTGCTGAAACTGATCCTTCTACGTTAAGTATATTGTGATGGCTCATACTAATTTACAGTGTAAATTAACATCTACACCAGCAAGGGTCTGTATGGCTTTATTTGTAACTAAATTGCTTGTGACAGCCTGACAGATTGTTCCGTGTCCTGACAGTTTTGGATATCTGTTTATGAGTTAGTCCTGACAGTTTGTATGTCTTTTTATGAGTTTAAGAGTGTGCTACTTAAATGGTCTCCTTTTTGGTCAGTTTAGGTTTATACAGTTGGACCCGAGTATGCACATGCAGAGGCTAGAAAATCTCCTGTTGTTGATGGAGTAGTCATGAGAAATCCAGATGGAAAAGAAGTAAGACATCTGTGACTTTTTACATGCAAATCCTAATGTAACTATTCTTTCAGTATACTAGTTGTGGGCCAGTGTATTGTATAAAACAACAGTACATAGCAGTTTCAACTCATCGTACTCTTTAATAATTAAATTTGAAGTATGGTCACAACTCAGGTCAACTGATGTCAGGTTGTTTGACTTATTAACATCGTCGAAAGTTTGACAGGAATTTAATATAGCTCATGCATTAATGTTCGGGCCCTCAAGTATCAGCTGTCTCAAATATCGGTCTCATGTTTCTAAAACACTGATTTTTTTCTTTATAGGTAAGGTATCCAGTATTGCTAACTCCAACTGAGAAGCAGATGGCTAGAGAAGTGTGCATTGCATTTAGGCAGTCGGTAAGCTGCATTTATTTCAACTAACTCTGACAGTGTTGATTATGAACCAAGCCTTGCCATTTTTTCTTCTTTATTGAAAACCATTTTTTCATAAATTCACAGCTCAGGTAACAAACATCAAACACACACCTAGGATTATGAACCGCAATAAAAATGACTATTATAAAATGCCTAAATCAAAATAAAATCCAAAGAACCCAATAATACTATAAGGGTGGTTTGCTACAATTATCCCTAAAAATTAGTCTACAACTATTTTACTCGTTTCAGATAGAGTAGATCCTTATTTATCTGGGAGGGATCATGTGTCGTGAGGCACATCTGTCATTTATAATGTGCCAATCATCATTGGTTTAAACTGTATCATCTAAAATAAACAGTAAGTATCCCATTAGGTTAGTCCTAAACCCACATTTTATGTGAGGTACCACACTGTGCTAGGGATTTCTAGTTTCTTTTCCAATCATTATACTTTTCTAACGTCAAGTTGTCAACACGCTCCCCTGTAACTGTAACTGTTTCTTCTAAATCCGACTAGTCCATGCTTGTTCTGGAATCATTGCAATCCATTGAGAACAAAAATAGTGTAATGTTTTTCATTCGGAATGAGCTACTTTCCTAACCCAACAACATATTCAAGTTTATGGCTTTAACTGGGTGCTGAATTATGCATTTGCAGCAACCTTCATTCGTTGTTTGGACTTTGGAATGCAAACGACAACATTGTTTCCCATTAGTGAAATTGCAGCTTGATATGTATACTGTTATGTTTTTAGCATTCGTTTGTTTAACGATTAACTTCAGCATTTGGTCTTTTAGGTTTGTGGATTCGATCTCCTGCGTTGCGAAGGAAGATCATATGTTTGTGATGTCAACGGATGGAGTTTTGTCAAGAACTCTTATAAGTAATGAACTTTAGCCATTCTGGTTCTTTTTTGTAGTGATTGTATGTTGTATGAGCATCATGTATGTCTAAGCCGACACTTCTGTTGCATTAGCAATGGACGTGGGGGAATCTGAAAATGTGATGCTCCATCTCGACACTTTTGTTGCCACTGTATGTGTGGATCAATATTTTATGTACTTGCCTTGATTCTTTTTCCTCTTGTACGGCACCTACTCTGTGAATTTGATGATACATGTAGGGTATTCATTAAATGATATGCCAGATGCCTGAAATTTAAGATATGTTATCTCAGTTTGTAGTTTACTTGTAAGTGTCACCAAAATGATAACCTATGCTAGGCTGGTAGTGGTAACTTGTGTTCAACCTTTTCAAAAGTGCTAGATGGGCTCAACTCTGATCAGAAGACTTACTTTTCCATTCTGGACATGCAAATGTCTAGTTAAGGAACTTGCAGTTTATTGTTGTGTACTCGAGTTGCCTGTTCCCTCATTTTGAAAGGTTGAACCACTTAGTTTTTTTTATTATGTGTACTGTTTTTAGCATCAAGGATTATGTCTATTCTTAAACTGGGAACAGTACTTAAGTTGGTTTTGAATCAATAAACTCTATTCTTAATACAAAATTTTGAAACGGCAAATTGGCTATTAAAGTTCAATAGTTCTTATCTCATCTATTTCATGTGTAGGTACTATGACGACGCGGCTTGTGTTCTTAGAAAGATGTTCCTGGATGCTAAAGCTCCCCATCTATCTTCAACAATTCCACCAACTTTGCCATGGAAGGTCAACAAGCCAGTGCAGCCCTCTGAGGGGCTTACGCGTCAAGGGAGTGGGCTTATCGGCTCATTCGGGCAGTCTGAGGAGCTACGTTGTGTCATTGCAGTCATGCGCCAGTAAGTTTTGCTCACATGATTGTTTTCTTGAAGTGAAATCTCTTTTCTGTTTCTTAGTTTTATTATATTTTCAGTGGGGATAGAACACCTAAACAGAAAGTAAAACTGAAGGTTACAGAAGAAAAACTTCTGAATATAATGCTCAAATACAATGGTGGACGCCCAAGATCAGAGGTTCCCAGTCTGTCTTTTTCAGTAGTTTTTTTCCATTCGGGAAATCGTATTACACACTAACTTAACTGTTTTGCATATTGGGGTTTTACCTCTCTTACTATTCAGACCAAACTTAAAAGCGCTGTTCAGTTGCAAGATCTGTTAGACGCCACACGAATGCTTGTTCCCCGAACAAGGTACGTCCTAAAACACTCCCCTTTAATTTTTGGTTCATATGCTTCAGATAAATACATACCATAATTTATTTTCATAGCAGCAGTACAATTGATAAGTGAATCAAGGCATTCCTTAGTTTTCCCTTATGTAATCAATAAATCTGGATAAGTAAGAGTTGTGTTTTCTATTAAGGACTTGATATAATGACAACACTTAAAAATATTCATCTGTGAGCCATGTTTACAAAACTGAAGAGTTAAACCATTTTGACTCTCCATTTTTATTTAAACCGGCAGCTAGCATTTCACATAGTCCTTGAAGCGCTAAATTGTGGCCTATTACACAAATTAAATGTTCTCTGGAAACTTATTGCTTATACAAATATTTTAACATAGTACACTGAGTATCCAACAGCTATATGAGGCTTTCGTTGTCATTGACTTAAACATAATATCAATGAGTCTGACCCCATGCCTTTCAATGTTGATGGTAATGATTGGTTGATGAAGGATTTGTTGATATTTTGCATGTGGAATAACCAATGTTTGGCATTTATTAACCTTGAATGAGATATCAGCTGAATGTATTTCTTAGTTTGCACCAGGATATTTGGAAGCTAAGTTGAATCGTGTGGAATGTTGTATTGTTGACCTAATGCTTTGTTTCAATCATATTTTAGCCATGTTTAACTGAAAATACAAGATGTTTTTTAGACCTGGACGAGAAAGTGATAGTGAAGCAGAAGATGTTGAACATGCAGAGAAGCTTCGCCAAGTTAAAGCAGTACTTGAAGAGGTGATCAATCATTCAGTAGCTTAACAAGTTTTTCCATCGGTCTCTTTTGCATTATCGCTTGTATGTTAATTATTTCCCTAATATGCATGCTTGCCTGGTTGGTCATTGAATTACTATAACATAAATAAGTTGCACAAGGAAATATTTATGTTAAGTAATGAGGAAAGTCTCGTATGATTTGCAGCATAATTTGAACTGAGCATAGGTGCATATAGAGAATTTGTTTTGCTCAGGAAAGTTGATTCTGTAGATAGCTTTATTCAGTTCAAATATTTTTTATATTCAGTGATTGGATTCATATTTAACTAAGAACTTCCTTTATCTGGATGTCTTCTTTTGTTAATTTGGAACATAGACGTGTATTGAGATGCATGTAACTTTGTGGGTTGTTACTGCGATGAACGTTGAATCCATTTGTTGTTATTTTAGTTTAATTATTCCTTTTATAGGGTGGACACTTTTCTGGTATATATAGAAAAGTTCAAATAAAGCCACTAAAGTGGGTAAAAGTTCCAAAAGGAAATAATGAAGGAGACGAGGAGCGGCCAGTTGAAGCCCTGATGATCCTTAAGTATGGTGGTGTTCTTACGCATGCTGGCCGAAAGCAGGTAAAAATATTAGAGACGAGACGCTTGAGTTTTATTCTTTGGATTTAATATAAATATTTTTATGCCTGTAAAGTTTAGGCATTTTAAGAAGTCTTTAACATGTGATTTTTTAATTCTGGTTGCAGGCTGAGGAACTGGGTAGATATTTTCGCAATAATATGTATCCAGGTAAAACTTTATCTTGAACCTTGGATCAAAGTCCTTATCTTAAGCTAGGACATTGTAACATAAGAATTCACAATTTCGAAGTCTTTTAAACTCATTTAGGGATATTTTTTCGATATTAACAATCAACTTTTCAAAGAGGTTTTGCTAATAAATAAGGGTAGGGTTGTTGGAAACTGTCTTTAAAGTTCTGCTGATTCAGGCGAAGGTACAGGATTACTTCGGCTTCATAGTACGTATCGCCATGATCTAAAAATTTATAGTTCTGATGAAGGCCGTGTGCAGGTATTATTTGAACTTATGTTTCACGGACTTTTTCCTTTTTAAAGGACGTTCAGTATTCTCAATGTCACGATGCTCCAAAACGGTGTCAGAATTCTCGTCATGGCTTTCAATATTTTTGGAAAACTCAATGTTTATGTGTTAGGCAGCTTTGTTGAAATATATGATGTTGCTCTTGAATTGACTTGTCATTATATCTAGTTCCTGTTATCACCTTACATCCTTTCTCAGTTAAAGATACCAATATTTGTGTGTTGCTAATATTCTGATGCTATGAGTTTTTCGGGATGGTAGTTTAAGTTTGCAAACAAAAGATACCAGTACCTCACTCATTTCGATATATGTTTGTAGATGTCGGCAGCTGCATTTGCCAAAGGGCTACTTGACCTTGAAGGGCAGTTGACACCTATACTTGTATGCCTGACTATATTTTTATAGTATTAATCTTACAAAATATGCTGTAAAATTATGCAATTAAAATTGGTTTTTGTGGATTAGGTTTCCCTTGTCAGTAAAGATTCATCTATGCTGGATGGACTTGATAATGCTAGTATCGAGATGGAAGAAGCCAAGGTTTGATATTTGACTACCTTAAAATATAATGTGAGCCATTAAGGTACTTTTTTATTAGTATTTTCTCCCAGGCTCGTCTAAATGAGATAGTAACTTTGGGACCAAAGATCAATCCAAGTAATGAATCGACTAAATTGCCTTGGATGGCTGACGGTACTGGAGTCCCTTCCAATTCACCCGAACTGCTCCCTGAGCTGGTACTCTTTTAATCTGAACCCCCAATTTTCCCATATATATGGAAACATGAGTTATCATGTATTACCCCACTGCGATAACCGAAAATTAATTAGATATTAGTGAATTTCTCCTTGAATGCTCTTTGTCATATTGGATTTGCAGTTTGGTCATGGGAAGTTCTCTATTTTTTGTAGCGTATGCTACATATTTGATAAATTGGTTCTACGAATCAGGTAAATCTAACCAGGAAGGTCACTGAACAAGTTAAACTACTGGCAAAAGACGAAGATGAATCACTTACTGAAACAAGCAGTTACGATGTTATTCTGCCATACGATCAGGCCAAGGCCCTAGGTAAAACCAATATCGATGTTGATCGTATTGCGGCTGGGTTACCCTGTGGCAGCGAGGGCTTCCTTTTGATGTTCGCTCGTTGGAGAAAACTTGAAAGAGATTTGTACAGTGAACGCAAAGAGTAAGAACTTGTCATATTTGACCTGCACCTGCCTATTACTCTTCTACAATATTCAACCTTCTTGCTTGAAAACACAATAAACTCTCGGAAGTGAAGTCATGTAAAATTGGGGGTTGATAGTGACCTCATTCTAATTTTGTCATTTTGCAGACGATTTGACATAAAACAAATTCCTGATGTTTATGATTCTTGCAAGTAAGTCTCTGACTTAAGCATTGGATACAGCATATCTTGTCTATTGTAACATGCCAATATTGATTATTAATTTATTATACATTTACGAGTACTCCACTTTTCCTTAAGCTTAGTGCAAGGTTTGACCTGCATTTTCAAGACTTAATAGTTCTGTTCTATAATGATATTGATATACTTACTACATCTATCCATATATAAACTGACAGAAATATAATTCATTAGTTATCACTTGATTTAATTTTGGAATTACTATCAAATTGTCAAACAAAGCAATAACAACAGTTATTTTATGAGTAAGTGTATTGAATTTAAAATTCCTTTTTTATCCTTCACATCCATTCATTTTGTCTGGCTCGTTCTAGAGTCAATGCATGTAAATGGACACTCCTTGCGTATGCATTGTTCTGTAGATGAACTGGATGCATTTAATAGCTCTAATTTCTAAGTATGTAGAAATGCCGAGTATTCCCCTACCTTGGGCTAATTCGTAGTTTTGCAGATATGATCTTCTCCATAATGCGCATCTCAATTTAAATGGGTTGAGGGAGCTTTTCAAAGTGGCTCAGGTACTAAATTTCATGATTGACTTTTCAATGTGATGCTTATGTCGTATCCTCATCTTCTATCATGTGGCAATTTTAAATTACTTTGTATGTTTACTTAACCCCCAGTGCAATTTCTCCATTAACCCCCTTTTATTTCTTGCAATCCTTATGATGTAAAAAATGTTAAAGATGAGCTGATTTTGTGTATCTTTTTACAGCTTCTTGCCGATGGAGTAATTCCAAATGAGTATGGCATTAATCCAAAACAAAAATTGAAGATTGGATCAAAGGTAATATATTAGCGAGGCATTGTAAATTTATCTGCTCATGCACGAAGATTTTTCATTCTCTCATAAAATTGTAGAGAATTGCAGTTTCGTTCCAATCACCATTAGTAACTATCACTTATTAACTTACAATTTAATAGTTTCAAATATTCTTTTTTTCTTCAGATTGCGCGTCGTTTATTGGGTAAAATTTTGATTGATCTGAGGAATACTCGTGAAGAGGCATTAAGTGTCGCAGAGCTGAAGACTACTGAAGAGCAGGGACCAACGCTTGTGAAGAAGGAAAAGGAAGATGATGACCAGAAACTAAAGTCCTATAATATTAATGATGAGACAAAGAGACCTAACACTAGCGAAAAGCCTCTGGATTCAAGGAGATCAAGCTTCGCTAATGACAAGTCAATAGATACAAGAAGAATTAGCACCATGAGTGAAAAGTCGTTTGATCAAGATGATGATGAAGATGATAAAGAGACCAAGTATCGTTTGGATCCAAAGTAGGTCATGATGTGCTTTCTCCCTTATCCTCATCTTTTTTCAGGTATTCAGTCCCCTTTTCATTGTATGTCAACTGTCAGGTATGCAAATGTGAGGACACCTGAACGCCATGTGAGAACTCGGCTATATTTTACATCGGTATGTATGTTATCTGCTTCCAAGACAGTAAATAGCACCATGTATTACGTATATAAGCTGTACATACTACATATTAAATGAATGAAATTAGGACTTCACGAATGTTTTGGCTGTGAATTCCTGCCTTCAGTCTGATATTCCACTTGTTCATAGGAATCGCATATACACTCCCTGATGAATGTTCTTCGATATTGCAATTTGGATGAATCCTGCGGGGAGAAGAAAGTCTCGTATGCCGCAGTGCCTTAGAGCGTCTCTGTAACACTAAGGAACTTGATTACATGAGCTATATCGTCTTCAGGATGTTTGAGGACACAGCGGTAATACTTACATTTACAAATTAGTATTGACGGTACTGCTATTCTATAGACTCTAGATTCTAGAAATGATACTCATTTACCTAGACTATCCTTTTCCCATTTATAAGTCTTTTTGTTATAGTGGTGTGGTCAACTTATTCTGCAGGTGCCTGTTGAAGATCCTAAGAAATTCCGCATTGAGATGACATTTAGTCGCGGAGCAGATTTGTCCCCTATGGAGGTAAACTCATGAATTTGGTTTGTGGTATTATTGGTATTACTAACGCTCCACTTATACTTCTGTCTCCCATATATTCTCAAGGATGTGATTCACCACTTCTAACCTGTTGAACCACTTCCTGGCTGGCATTGATAGATTTATCTCTCCCTGTGCCAGCCTTTTATTGTATAGAACTGCATAAATAAGCATTTTTCTGCAATTTGACTTTATGTTGGGTTTGGATGGCAGCAAAATGATAGTGAAGCAGCCTGGCTGCATCAGGAGCATACACTTCCAATAATGGGACCAGAAAGGTTGCAAGAAGTGGGTTCATATCTCACATTAGAAAAGATGGAGCAGATGATCAGGCCGTTTGCCATGCCGGCTGAGGACTTTCCTCCACCAACAACTCCCCAAGGCTTCTCTGGGTATTTCTCAAAAAGTGCTGCTGTTCTGGAGCGGCTGGTGAACCTTTGGCCATTCCACAAGAATGCGAATGCAAATGGAAAATAAAGATGGAAAGGTGGGAATTGATGTAGAAATTCACAAAGAGTTTTAACAAAACTTGCCTAGTCATAAAATTTTCTAGGATGGTTATATGTTTTTCAACTGCATTTCCAGTGTAAAGCAATCCATACTCTGTAAAATATTTCAAAGGCGAAGCGGATATCTCTAAAAGGGAGACAATGTCACTAATGCAAGGTAGTCTAACGTCCAGGCCTCAAAATGCATGGAATTAAATTTTCTGGGAATTACTATTGATGGTGGTAATTAAGTATGGAAATGTTTTTCATTCAAAAAGAAAGTGATACAAAACGGACAATTACAACACAGAGCCATGAGGAAAGCCACTCCCACCTGACAGCCAATGACCCAGTAATTTAATGGCAATTTCCCTTGAAAGCAAGTCAAGCGCAAAAGCTATGCATTGACGAGACACACTGTTCCAAACCGCCTTAGTCCAGCTCCTTCTAGGTGCCAAACCCTCAGACCTATTGTGGAGACCGGACATCCCGGAAACTTCCACTCAATCACCCCATCTCCATGGTACTCAATGCATTAGCCGCAAGTTGTCTCAACTTCAGTAAATTCTTCAAAGGCCAAGAAAAGAGTGCCTTCATCTCAAACTCCCACAGTCCACGATCGCTAGAAAATAGCTATTCAGCCATCTCATCCAGAGACCCTCTTTTTTCAAACACAGGTCCCATAAGCGGGATAAGAACAGGGCCTTACTGAACAATGGCAAATCCATTATTCCCAGACACACCTTCCATCTAACAAGAAATATTTGAATAGCACTCATGCTGGATGATTAAATTTCCCAAATCCATTTGTTGTTGACTGAAGCTTTAACTGTAGTCACCAGGTCCAGTGTGTGCTGAGCACCAACATTGAAGTATTCTCATTAGTTTACAACCTGTGGCTATATTCAGCATCCATTGCTGTGTTGGGAATGGCCATATGAGATGGTATGATCCATTCAAAGCGCCACCCTAGCCATTCCTGCATTGCAGAAATAAACACCATAAACTCACCGATCAAGCATACTCTCATTAAATTTATAGCTGCTGAGCCGAGAAAATATCCTGCTTATACATTAAATGCACATGCAACTTGTTCAGACAAGTATTGTTATTGATTCCTACACTGGCATTATCTTTAGAATAAAATTTTAGAAAATGCCATCGATAAGCTTTGTAACAAAAAACATAGATCAAGTGAATAGGCCGTTAGGCCAACACACAAAAGGTGTAATTTCTCCATATGTAAGCAACTTGGTGAGGGAGAAGTGTTATATTATGCTTACCAATGAAACACTTGAATTTGCCACAGCTTTTGATAATGCAAGGGATACATGCAGTTTCGCTGCTCAGAAACATATTCAGAAGCAATACATCTTTGCTATCGTGGCTATAGCCAAGAACTCACATGTAAAGAACATGGTGTTAAGACCCACGATTGACATGGGTTGAAATTC
>QZGG01000635.1:0-107102 GCA_006409495.1 Sedum album | reverse complement strand
CCGGACCCGCTCCGGACCGTCTCCACTCGGGCCGGGTATTGACCCGTATGTTAGGGTTAAAGAAGTTGTATCAGATGTGAAGGAGCATTTAAACAAGTTGATGGCGATTAAAATTGCTTCTAAGAAATATCATTTCGTTTATACGTCATCTTCTTCGGAATCGGACTCCGAACCGTGCACGGTCGAGGAGGTGATAAAGAAGCTAGAGAAGTATTTAGATGGCATTCCAAGTGGTGTTTCTGCTCAAGAAATGGAAGACAAGTTGATTGAGTTTCAGGTTAAAGTTGAAGCTGATCCACCTCCTACTTGGTATTCTTTGATGAAAAGGTCAACTAAGGCTTTTTGGGATGAGTTGACTGATTACTTTGTATGTGAAGCTTTGGAATCTGAACTTGAAGATGATGGTGGTGATGGAAATGGCGATTCAGATGAGGGTGCTGCTAGTGGTTCAGGCTCTAACCCATCATGATGATCAGCTGGATCAGGACATAAGAGTTGAGTAGAGTGTCTAGTGTTGACATTTTGAATACATGCATGGCTAGCTAGTATTGAATGAAATCTATGATATGATAAATACTGATATCTTCATGCATGCTTGCGTATGAGCATGTTAGCGTCAATTTTTTCACTGATGCATCTATAAACTGTGTCATTTGTTGCCTTTAATACACTGGACAACATGAGTTACTTTTGTGGTACTACAGTCTACATCGATGTAGAATGTGTACCTACATTCAGATTTCTTATTATATCGTATTTTTTAAGAGTTAAAAGTATATAGGGCTTTTAAAAATTGGAGGTTTTGTGGTTCTCTTAGGAATTTATGATTGAGGAATGTACACGAATGACATTCAAATCATTCCATATGAAATTTTATGAGTGGGGCTCATTTGCTTACCATGACTAGTGGCACGACCTGATCGTATAAATTTAATTTTAAGAATTTTGTCAAAATATGCGGATAATTAAAGTAAAAGTGTAAACAATAGCATTTCAAAATACATATATGCTCAAATTTGACCTGAAACTTCATATATATATATTTTCAATTGACTGAGTTGACTTAATTCGACTGACCAAAAATTGTAAAGGTTAGCTAGTGCATGGTAGGCAGTACTTGTAGTACAAAATACGGTTAAAGAAAAAGATTTGGGATTGGCAGTTGAAAAATCAGTTACATCACTAACGGCCTCCAAAAGTAAATCTATAGATGACTAAGCAATTTCGAGTTTTCAGTTAAAATTTGAAACAAACTCTAACCTCAAGAAACTGTGTGTTACTTGTCGTCAAGAAAGTTCTGTTTCAGTCTTATTCACATCTTCATTTCGCCGGTCAACTTCTCATCATGGTACGTTCGAATCGACAAAGGAAAGTGCCGAAAAGCAATGTCACTTCACTGAAAACTGATGATCAAACGCCACAATCTCCACCCTTGTCATCACTAGCCGAGCTGCAGCTCGTCCAACAAGTTGAGAGACTCAATCTGATCACTCCCAATGAAGAAACAACGTCCCAGAACACTGCTCACATCGCCAAGAAGCCCAATTTCATCAATTCTCTTTGCATCACAACGGCCACATTTCGATCGCCGTTTAAGAAGGCCACTTCGACCACCCTCACATACTCGACAAGGGCATCGAAGTCAGCTGTCAATTTCACCATTTAGTGTGCCGGCATTCAAACCAGCCTCCTTGACACATCTTTGGCTCATGACGCCAGAAGAAAGAGCTGAGTGTAAACGGTCAGGCCATCTTAGTGGTGAAAAATTTAGACCGAACCGTGAAGCGTATCGAACTGGGATCAAAAGGACGCCACACAAGCCATCTCGATTTAGGCCTAGTGATCTTAGTCCATACGAAAAGGTGCAAAAGGCTTTGAAAGATTTGAAGGAGTACATAAACAAGTTGGCCATGGAAGAGGCAGAGCATTTTGCTCAAGCAACATCTAGCAGTAGTAGTTCACTTTCTTCAGGTCCAAGTAATGTTGGTTCAAAAGGTGCACCGGATTTGATTTCATCTATGGATGCGGACAAGACCGCTTGGACGGTGGAGGAGGTGATTGATATGGTGGAGGAGTATCTGAAGAGGGTTTCGAGGAATGTATCAGTTGAGGAAATGGAGGAAGGGTTATTGGAAATTCAGATTAGGGTTAGGGCTGATCCAAGGCCAAGTTGGTATGGATTGTTGAGTAAGTCATATATGGATTTTTGGGAGAGTCTGACTACTCAATTTAAGTTCCAGACTTTGACAAAGTCTAGTTCTAAAAGTGGTCATCATGACGGTCACTTTGGCTAATTCTTCATGACTGCCAAGTTCTAAGAATCCAATTTCAACGTAAATCAGATTCCATAGTTAAGAGCAATAAAACTTCCAATTTTAAATGATCTTATTTTCACTATTTGAATAAAATGATATCATTTTGAATGGTAATTGACCTTTTGTGAAGTTCTTTACCAAAAAATAAATTTAGTTTTCACAATTGTTTAGCCCTGGTCAGATGTTTATAGGGCATAAAATTAAGTAAAATGTCAAATGCACCGAGCCTCGATACACATCAGTGACTCCAAATAACAAGAATGTACGTCATTTTCTCTTTAATACGGATATAATTTATATATAAATTTTTAATCTTTTTTTCAAAATTACAAAAAAACCCTTTTAAATAATGACAAATACTATACCAACTATAACCGTAAATGCATATATATAGAGGTTGTATCATGTGAATCCATTTAAATTGGTGGACTCGTGGATCCCCTCTTGCACCCGTTGATTGCATTTTTTGGATGCACCAGATTGTGCCACGTAGTTGCATTTCTCATGTGCACATCACGTGTGCATCACATGCAAAACACGTGCAACTCACGTACATCATTAATGCGCTGGCACAATCTGGTGCGTCCAAAAAATGCAATCGACGGGTGCAAGAGGGTATCCACAAGTCCATCAAATTGGATGGATCCACATGATACATTTCCTATACATATAAAGGATTATGAGTTAGAGCCGATAGTTACTTGGCACCCAAACTAACTATCAAGAAACCAAAGAATAGGATTGATCGATTAATTGTTCATCAAGAAAGCTCTTTGGAGGTGACACTCGTTGGAGGTGAGCCGATGAGTGAAAAACGTAAACATCGACGGCGTCCGGCCTGGACACCACCCGGACCATCCCCACTTGGACCGGGTCCTAGTCCATTCGAAAGGGTCCAAAAAGTTGTATCAGATTTCAAGAACTACCTAAACTTAAACACCACTTGGACAACAGGCAATTCGGCATTGTCCGAAACGCCCAATGTTGCACCGGAGAATGCTAAGCCAACTTTAGAGAAGGTGATACTAATGTTGGATGAGTATGTAGAGGGGATTTCGAGAAGCGCGACGGAAGAGGAAATGGAAAGGCTGATAAGGGAGTTTCTGTTGAAAAGAAATAAATCTCACAACACTCTTGCCTTCTCACGAAGAAAAAACAAAACAACTACAAAGAATAAGGATCTCACAAAACAAGCTTTCAAGGAGGAAGAAAACTCACAAAATATTTTTTTCTCTCAAAGAATGATTTTGTATTTTTGCTTGATATGAATTACATGTGGTAGTCACCTATTTATACTAAAACTAATAACTAAAATAAGTACAAATAAATTCTCCATGTGGTAAAACCAATATTTATGATTTTTCTAAAAACCATGCAAATTAATTCACCTTGATTTCAAAAATATTCCAAGAATGGACAAGTCTCCTTTCTTTGGTCATCTTCTCCAATTTATGATCTTCAAAAATCTAGGAGTCTTCATGTGTAATAATGATGGTCTTCTCCTTGAATTTCTATTCTTAGTTTTCTCCAAATTCATCATGTGTTTCTTATTTTATTTGACTCCAAAATTTGAATTCTTTCATGTGTTATTTGTGATCTTGACACTTAATTATTCTTGACTCCATTGTATTTGATCAAGTTTATTTTTCAACACACCCCCTTAAACTTGATCTCTTTACTCCAAGTAAACTCCTTAGTCTTGCAAAACTTTCATCGCCAATGGTTTAGTGAAAATATCAGCAACTTGATCTTGTGACTTCACATAGTCAACTTGTACATCCTTTCTTGCAACACATTCTCGTATATAGTGATAACGAACGTCAATGTGTTTGCTTCGATCATGGAACACTGGATTCTTTGCTAAGGCAATTGCTGACTTATTGTCTACACATATCTTTGTCGGTTCTTCTTGTATCACTCCAATCTCCTTTAAAAGATTTCTTAGCCAAATTGTGTGACAAACACATGAATTAGCTGCCACATATTCTGCTTCACATGTTGATAGTGTTACGATTGGTTGTTTCTTTGACGCCCAAGTGAAAGCAGTATTTCCCATGAAAAATACATAACCGGTAGTACTTCGTCGGTTTTCTATGTCTCCACCCCAATCACTGTCACTATATCCAACAAGTTTGTATTCATCAGAAATGGAATAAAATAATCCATAATTAGTTGTACCTTTGAGATATCGAAGAATCCTCTTAGCAGCTTTGAAATGGGTGGTTGTTGGATATTCCATATATCGACTAATTAATCCAACTGCATGAAGAATATCTGGTCGTGTGCATGTTAGATAGCGCAAGCTTCCTACTAAGCTTTTGAATAGTGTTGAGTCTACTCTTTCTCCTTCTTCAAATTTAGTTAGCTTGACTCTAGTTTCCGTCGGCGTGCTTATTGGCTTGGAATTTTCCATTTTAAACTTTTTCAAAATTTCGTTCGTATAGCTCTCTTGTGTGATAAAGATTCCATTGTCTTGTTGTTTAACTTCAATCCCAAGATAATAAGACATTAGTCCCAAATCTGTCATCTCGAACTCCTTTGTCATTACCTCCTTAAAATCTTTAAACATACTTTTGTTGGTTCCTGTGAAAATTAAGTCATCCACATATAAGCACACAATAAGCACATCTTCACCTTCTTTCTTAATATATAGTGCATGCTCATAAGGACATTTCTTGAAACCGTTCTCCTGGAAGTGTTTGTCAATTCGGCTATTCCACGTTCTCGGTGCTTGCTTTAATCCGTAAAGAGCCTTGTTTAACTTTAATACCTTGTCTTCACTTCCTTTGACTTCGTAGCCTGGTGGTTGATGGATGTATACTCTTCTTCCAAGACTCCGTTTAGAAATGCTGACTTCACATCCATTTGATGTATCTTCCACTTGTTTTGAGCTGCAAGAGAGATGATTAGTCGAATTGTTTCTAGTCTAGCAACTGGAGCAAATACCTCGTTATAATCGATTCCTTCCTTTTGACTGTATCCTTTTGCCACCAATCTCGCCTTATATTTTTCTACTTCTCCACTTGCATTTTGTTTTACTTTGTACACCCATTTGACGCCTATAGCCTTATGTCCTTTGGGAAGTGAGCTTAGTTCCATGTGTTATTCTTCTGGATAGCTTTTATTTCCTCATCCATTGCATCTCTCCATTTCTTTTCTTGTGCAGCCTCTTTATAGCTCACTGGTTCACACTCAGCAAAGAGACAGAAAAGTGTAAGATTATCTTGACGTTCAGTCACATCATATAGATCCGCTAGGTTTCGTGTGCGTGGTGCATTTCTTTCATCTTCAAATGGTGATCTCTCTCTTTGTGTTGTTGTAGTTGGTGAAGTGGGTGGAGTTACTTGTTCTTCTTGTGATGGGACTAGTTGCTCTCCATTATCGTTTTCTTCAAATTGAGGGAAGAAAGTAAACTCACCAAGTTCCGAAGTGAAGCTCCATTCTCTATCTTCATCGAATATTACATCTCGACTAATTAATACCTTCTTACTTTTTGGGTTGTAAAGCTTGTATCCTTTTGAGTTAGCATCGTATCCGATAAAGATGAAACTCTCACTTTTATCGTCTAGTTTTGTTCTTCTTTCGTCAGGGATGTGTGTATGCGCTATGCTTCCAAATACTCTCAGGTGAGAGATACCAGGTTTCCTTCCACTCCAAGCTTCTTGTGGTGTCTTTCCCCAAACACTTCTTGTAGGTGATCGATTTAACAGATAGACCGCACATGTTACCGCTTCTCCCCAAAACTCCTTAGGCATTTTCTTACTCTTTAGCATGCTTCGCGTCATGTTGAGGATCGTTCTATTCTTTCTTTCCGCCACTCCGTTTTGTGAGGAGATCGAGGAACCGTCATCAATCGTCGTATTCCATTTTCTTCACAGAATTTGAGAAATTCTTTTGACGTAAATCTCCACCTCGATCGGATCTTATCGCTTTGATCTTTCTCCCACTTTCATTCTCCACCAAAGCTTTAAACTTCTTAAAATTTTCAAATACTTCGGATTTTCTTTTCAAAAGATAAATCCAAGTTTTTCGTGAAAAATCATCAATAAATAGAAGGAAATAATTATTATTACCGAGTGAATTTGGTTTGATTGGACCGCACACATCGGTGTGGATGAGTTCGAGGGGCTCGCTTGCTCTTGACTCTGTTTCTTTAGGAAAGCTTTTCTGAATTGTTTCCCTACAAGGCATCCTTCACATAGCTGATTTGGGTGGTTGATACAAGGTAGTCCTCTTACCATCTCCTTCTTTGAAAGTAGCTCCAATCCTTGAAAATTTAAGTGTCCAAATCGAAGGTGCCATAACCATGATGCATCTTTGTAGCACGTTTTTAGACACTTTACCATCTCATTTTGTATGTTGATGAGAAACATCCGATTCTTCGACATCGGCACCTTAGCGATCAATTTATCTCTATTGTCTTTTATGGAGAGGCTATGATTTTTCATTTGAATATCATAACCTTTCTCCAATAGTTGTCCCAAGCTTAGGATGTTACTTTTCATGTTGGGACATAGTAGACATTAGAAATAAATTGATGTCTTCCATCTTTCAAGCGAATTAGGATATTACCTTTTCCTTTCACCGTTATTGAAGAGTCATCACCGAACGAAACGTTTCCACCAATTGATTCGTCTAGCTCCACAAACATGTCTCTCCTTCCACACATGTGGTTACTTGCTCCACTATCAAGATACCATGAGGTCTCTTGCACATCATCCACCTTCTTCCGTGCTAAGAGAAGAGTTTCTTTGTCATCCTCTTTCTTTTCCGCATAATTTATTTTTTCCTCAACTTTATTGTAAGATCCTCGACACTCCGATGCATAATGTCCAAATTTTTGACAATTATAACATTGAATTTGAGATTTATCATACCTCGAATTTGGAGTGGTTGTTCCTCGCCCTCTTGTTGAAGAGTTTCCTCTCTCGTAATTGTTGTTGGAATTTTGATTATTATTATTATTATTATTCCAACCTCTTCCACGACCGCGTCCACTTTGTCCACGACCTCTACCTCTTCCTCGATTGTTTTGACTTCTTTCTTTTGGTTGATTCTCCTCCTTATTTTTGAGTTGTAATTTGAGTAGTTGTTCTGTGAGTCCTTGCTTTTTTTATGTTCTCTTCATACGCTTGTAGTGATCCTTGGAGTTCTTCAATAGTCATTTCTTCCAATTCTTTTGTTTCTTCAATGGTGACCACGATATGCTCAAAGCTAGGATCCAAAGATCGGAGTATTTTTTCTATCACTCTCACATCTTCTAGCTTTTCACCATTTCTTTTTAATTGATTTGTAATGGTGGCAACTCTTGAAAAATATTCCGAAATTGATTCGGATGCATTCATATGCAAGGATTCAAATTCACCTCTTAATGTTTGGAGACGCACCTTCTTTACTTTCTCCGAACCTTTGTAAGAAGTTTTCAACTTTTCCCACGCTTCTTTAGAAGATGTTGCATTTGAAATCTTCTCGAAGCTATCTTCATCTAATGCTTGATAGATGAGATAGAGAGCTTTCTTGTCCCTCTTTCTTGAATCCTTTAACAACACCATTTGTTGTGATGTTAGTTCTCCATCATTTGTAGATTCTTCATAGCCTTTTTCTACCACTTCCCACACATCTTGTGAACCAAGAAGTGCCTTCATTTTGATACTCCAATTGTCGTAATTGTTGTTGTTGAGTGTTGGAACTTGGAAAGGAGTCATGCCGTTCGCCATCTCCTCTTTTTCAATAATGTTGGATCTCCTCCAAACTAGCTCTTGATACCACTTTGTTGAAAAGAAATAAATCTCACAACACTCTTGCCTTCTCACGAAGAAAAAACAAAACAACTACAAAGAATAAGGATCTCACAAAACAAGCTTTCAAGGAGGAAGAAAACTCACAAAATATTTTTTTCTCTCAAAGAATGATTTTGTATTTTTGCTTGATATGAATTACATGTGGTAGTCACCTATTTATACTAAAACTAATAACTAAAATAAGTACAAATAAATTCTCCATGTGGTAAAACCAATATTTATGATTTTTCTAAAAACCATGCAAATTAATTCACCTTGATTTCAAAAATATTCCAAGAATGGACAAGTCTCCTTTCTTTGGTCATCTTCTCCAATTTATGATCTTCAAAAATCTAGGAGTCTTCATGTGTAATAATGATGGTCTTCTCCTTGAATTTCTATTCTTAGTTTTCTCCAAATTCATCATGTGTTTCTTATTTTATTTGACTCCAAAATTTGAATTCTTTCATGTGTTATTTGTGATCTTGACACTTAATTATTCTTGACTCCATTGTATTTGATCAAGTTTATTTTTCAACAGTTTCAGAGGAGTTTAGATGTGGATATTGATGAGGTTTGTTGGTAGGTTTGATGAAGGTGTCAAATTATGATGCTTTTTGGATGAGTTTGACTGAGCATTTCATTTGCGATAGTTTTTTCGAATTCGATTTATACGATGACGATGATGATGAAGAAGATGATTGATGATCAAAAAGTGAAGAACACAAGCAGTTCTTGTTTTAGGTATGTTTGAAGATTGCAATGCATGCATGGATAGACTAGAAAAGTATGACGTCACTTTGAGGAGTAAACATGATATTGATAGATTAGGGTTTAGGCTCTTAGCCATCACCGTCCATTGAGTCTTCTTGACTTTACCCAACTTAAACCTGTTACCGTTTAATATTGTATTAGTCTCAGCTCATTCTTTTTCAATCTTAAACTACCGTCCAAAATGGTTTAAAAAGATTACGACTCTCTTAACCAATTTTTTAAAATTGTCATGAGACTCATGACATGTGCGTTGAGTATTTTTTGAAAACTGATGCATCGATCATTCGTGCATACTAACGTTATGAATAAATTGGATATTTTATCATTTCGACAAAATTCTAAAATTATTTTTTAATTTTTAGGTTTTGCTTCATTTGATAATTTGGAGCATCAACTCATTTAGTTTGTAAAGTAGAGTTTAGGAATACTTAAAAAATAAATGATTCAAATTCTATTCACAATACATTACTCCCGTTAAATATTAAATTCAACTTTAATAATGATTCGTTTAATCTAATAATAAACCCAATAATCACAAATTCAATAAATCAGATTAACATTAATTACATTTCCAACGTCTACTAAACAACACCAAATAAAATAAATAAATAAATAAATAATTGCAGAGAGATTTCCATCTCCAGAAAACAGAGCAGAACAGAACAAAGCAGAGCAGAAACAGAGCGAAACTCAAGCACGCAACTTTCTTCAGATCCGATGGATTACAACCCACCAAACCCTAATGAAGATCAAGACCAACACCCTCCTCGACGAAACCCCTATCTATCAATCAACAAGCTATCTCACAAAATCTCAAAACCCTCAAACTCAATCCAAACCCAAAAACCACCGTTGGAACCACCGCCTCCGCCGATGATTCCGACCCAGAATCCGAATCCACCTCCTGTGTATAATATTAGCAAGAGTGATTTTAGAGACATGGTGCAGAAGTTGACTGGTCCTCCACCAGGTGAGTTAGCGGAAATGTCACGCGCTCAACACGCGCCTAAACCGCCACATAGCTCGTCGTCTTCTCGGCTCCATCGAATCCGTCCTCCGCCTCTGGCTCAGCTATCAAGCTTTGGCTCGCCGTTGGGGATTCAGAATCATCAGAACGCTGGTGGTCAATCGATGAGTCAAAGTCAAATTAATGGTTTGACTGGATACGGAGGTGGGCTTGCACGACCTGGTGGGCACGTGGGTCAGCCGCTATCACCGCTTCCTCCATTTCCGGCAGTGCACGCGGCGGCTGAGTCGCCGATTTCGGCGTATATGAGACATTTAAGGGGTGGTGGTGATTCAGAGCCGAGGAGGTTGTCGGGATTCTCACCGAGATGGAGAGGAGGCGGACAGGAGGATTTAATGGGCCCTCATCCTCCGTCTTCGCCGTTGGGTTTTGGATGCTTGCCTTCGCCTAAATCGCCGAATTTGTTATTGTCGCCGACAGCAGGTCAGCTAGGGTTTCCTCTATCTCCTACCGGGAAGCCTTAGAATAAAGGTGATTATCCCTTTAAACGCTGTCGTTTTGTGCTTTCTTGCTTGTAGACTTGTTCTCAAGTTCAGCTCATCTTAGCTGAAGATTTTGATCCATTTTTAGGTGAATAAGATCTCTAGGTAGGTTTAGGTTCGTACATAGTTTAAATTTCTTGATGATCGATGCTAATTGGTTTCGAAGATGTAAGCTTAGTCAATCATTCTTGAAAAGTTCTGAACTTTTCTTGTGTTTTGAAAATCATTGCTTTGCGTAGAACTCATTCAACTTGTTTCATTTTTGATGCTTGCAGGTTTCAATATCTAACTCATGGTTGACGTGCAAAAATTTGGAGTATGAAGACCTTCTCAAAGCCTATGCAAATCATCAGCTTCTTTGGCTGATGTGTTTCCAATAGTGCTCGCATTGACCAAGCTTTATCATAGATAACATTTCGAGGTTAGGGTAACTTTTTTTATAGATAACCGTCCGATAAAATAAGCTCATATGCGGAATATTACACTATATGGATTCAATTCAAAGAGTGAACATCTTTGAAATTTGATCATCTTTCAGGTGTTTATGTCCACCCTCATTTTCTATATTGATGGCATTTGTTATGATCTGATTCCAAATGTTGTCTGAGGACTGAAATGTTTCTAGGATTATTCTATCTAATTATTCTTGTAGTTGTAGCTAGAAAAATGAGGAAGATGTAAAGGAAGACTGGTCAAAGAATGGTGGGGAAGAAGCTGATCAAATCAATTTTTGTTTGGCTTTTTCTTTAGATATCATATGTCTATTCATTTTGGCACCAATTGGGAAGTGGTCCTCCACCTTTTTTATTTTAATATCATCTCATTTCTTATATATCCACTTGTCTCTTAAGTTTTTGTTCATATATGAACCATTGAAAAAACAAACATGTGCCATTAAATTGCTATCAAAATATGTCAATCTTGATATACTTTCATCATCTTAGGAAATTCATGGATCCTTATCTTATCTGGTGCTCCGGATAGTTAAATAACGCGACTTCAAATGAAATCACTTCAATTTAAAGGACATTTTTTTATTAAAATCTTAAATTATTTTTCCTAAAACCTTTATGGAAAATTGCATCGTTTCATCTCACAACAAATTGTTTGGTTGTATCTGATCTTAATCCCGAAATTCATATGTAGTTTTGTCTAAATTTTCGTAAGAATGATGACGTTAATATTTTTTGATATTGAGATTAATTTTTATTACTAGTTTATATTTTTTGAAGTTAATACGTAAGAAAATAATGTGACAAACTCAAATTAAAAGTAAAAGCATCCCATTATTGAAAAATAATAAGTAAATAAATAAACGGCATTGGCGCCCGCCGTGAAAAATCCTCAAAACTCAATCAAACACTTCCGAAACCGTAACCCTAATTTCACTCACTGGAAATCATCTCCGCCAATCTCACCCAAATTCTTTATCCTAAGGAGCCCATGTACATGCTAAAAGCTCGTACCGCACCACTCACTTGTTCCGTCGCCTGTGCTTGTGCTCCGTTTCTTCGATTAGTTTCATTCCAAGGTATGTAATATTTGTATACCGAAATTCAGATCACTAAATTGCTAATAGTAGAGTGTAATGTGTTCATATATATATTTAGAATTTTGAAGCAGTTGTAGATTTGCAGTCTGTTCGATTTTATACCAATTGTGGTATTAAGTGTCTGTTCAAGCAGGCATTTCGTTTCGCATAATGACTTTGGTCTATTTTCTTAGAAAGGTTTCCGACATTTGAAAAAGACGTCATTTGGCTAGTTTTTCAATTTAAAATGCGTGGCTTTGAGTTTATTTTGTTATGTATTCAAGCCAAATTTTAGAGATTTTGCTTCCTGATCAGGTTAAAAAATATCACTTACTCCAGCGGAATAATGGATTTTTGGTTCAAGTGAGTTGACGAAGTGAATGTTGATGAACGATGCAGGGGAGAAGGATGATGGGATCGGCTACGTGAACTGTGTCTACTTCCATGTAAAGCTCGCTCTCTGCTTCTATGGAGATTTGAAGCGAGTAAACCTCCTGGGCTTACTCTCTTCTCTTTTCGTCTTCTTGAATTGCGATTGTTGCTCCCGAGTGCTGCTCTTGCAACATTATCATTTATTACCTCCCTTGCTCGTTGTGATTTGATCGGCTGCTTGTTCAGGTATGCTAGTTTTGGAAGTAACCCACAAACTGACTTACGGATTTGCTCTTCGCTGATGTTTCTTTGAACTGGATTGCCTAGTAGGTTTAGAGCCAAGAGAGAATTGTAGTTGGCGACTAGCTGGCCCATTGCTTTGGTTGTTGTTATTTTGTTGAAGCTCAGGTCCAGAACTGCTAGTTTTTCTAGCCGGTGTAGCCCTTCAATGTAACTGATCTTGTTTCCAGCAAGATATAGCTCTTTGATCAGCTGGCAATTCGACAAGCCTGGATGCAATCAAAAATGGTAATTAAATGACATTATTAAAAAATGAAGATGATCCCTTAGATATTTCTATCAAAACGAAAAAGGCTGATGCTGATACTTACCATGGTCAATTCTAGTGATGCGGTTGTAGCTGAGATCTAGAACTCGAAGCCGACTTAAGTCTTTCAGGCCCTCAACAACACTAATCTTGTTTCTGGATAGGTCTAGAGTGTGAAGACCTTTTGGCAGCGATCCGGGGGTGATGTGAACTGCAAGGAAGAGATGTTGGAAAAATTACCTCAGGTTCTCTCATAACATAAATATATTGATAGTATCTGTTGCATACCTATGGAGTTGTTTGATAAGTTGACTGTGCGCAGGCTGGAGTAAGGATACATTGTTGGAATAACTTTCAAGCCTATACCCGCAACATGAGCTGTAGTTGAAGAGGAATTCAGGGATTGAATAATACTATTGGCGTGCAACATTTCTTGCGATTGGTTTGATCGCCAACTCAACTGCGCTGTTGATTTCCCCTTTTCAGGAGATAATGGGGAATTCACAGTACTGTTGTCATTTCGCTCATCATCATCATCATCATCATCATCAGAGGGATGGTTTTCGAGATCTTTTACCCACTCATCCACTCTGTCTAAGGATGATGATTCGTTAGAGAAGGCTAGCCACTGATTGGGAGGCCATAAACCTGGATCCCTACCATGAAAACTCTTCCAATTCAGGTTATTTATAAAATCTTTAGTGTCATTGTCACCTTTCAGTGAATCAGCTGTAAATGATTTTGGCGAGCTCATTTTACTCGTTCCCTTTGATCGACTAGGCTCAAGGGTGTCTGAGCAATACCCTCCTTGCTGATTCCATACAGCATTTTGAGGAAGTGACCTCTCTGGTTTTAGGGATGCCCAAGAGTTGTGCGAATTTCTGTGGCTCCAAAGGAACAATTTCCACCATATTTTTCTGCTACCTGATGGCAGGATCTGACTGGATGAGTGCTTTTTCAACATGACTCTATCTGCACTGCGATGGCTCATGGCCGGGCTACCAGGATCTCTGCGATTAATCCTGGTTCTCTCATCTATGTGTTGCAAATTCTCGTAAGAATGAGAATTGGATGAAGGTAGCTGTTTTCCCATCTTCTTTAACACATTTCTCGTCTCTAAGTTAGAGCATGAGCGCTTGAGCTTTGGAGTACGCCATAATTTAGCCTTTTCAATACCTGGATCACTTAAATGGCCACTCTGGATATATTCCATGTCAATTTCTGATTCTTTTGTGGCCCTATTTACAGGTGAGGTAATTTCACACGGAGGAGAATTGTTTAACTCTGTGCCGTCCTTGGCAGCCTTTTCAGCTTGTGTTTGGAAATTGACATCTGAGAAATCCATTTTATCTGATGAAATCTCTTCATGCTCATCTTCCCCTTCATATGCAGCCTCAGGAGACTCACTGCGGTCACTGGGATTCTCATGGTTCATTACCTTCACTTTGCATATGGGTTTTGTCTTGACATTAAAGGGTACAGAGATCCCTAACGAAGTCTCAACAGTTTTGGATGGTTTTGGCTTTGGCAGATCTTCAAATTTCACAGGTATAGTTCTTGGTCCACTTTTGTACTCCCAAATTCTGTCTCCTCCCTAGAATACCTCGCAAACCTTACCACATTAGTTTATGTATATATTTTGATCATGGTATCCAAGACTGGGTGTGAAAAATACAAATGTTACCTTGATTTTTTTCTTCTTCTGAGGAACACAGAAGCAGCTGAATGATACCATCTCAACCAAAGGTTACCTTAGCTTCCGACTCGAATGTGAAGGATTAGTTAAATATCTCTTTCCACTCTTGGGTTATTTCAACACCTCTTTGGTTTTGTTGTTTTTTCACTTTGCAGAACAACTCAAGCTTGGAAAGTAGTGTACTGGAGAACTGCTGAGGAGCCAACTGGTAGGCTCCTGACCACTGATTGGTCCAACTGGGGAAATGGTAAGCTGCCGACAACAGCCTGGAACTTTGAGATGGTTTCTTGCCAGCTAGAGCTTGATCTACCTCAACGGCCCCCCGGTAAGTAGCTCAACTCTTCAATATTACAAAGCTTATCCTGTTCATGTATTGGAAAATATTGTTATTGAATGTGTTCTTGTTTACTGTCCAGTTAAAAATCATATTTCAGATTGATAAGTTAACCTCCCAGTATCATGTTGATCCGAATTTGAGTGATCTAAAATAACCTTGACATTTTATAGAGACTAAGGCACACAGGGAGAATTCCACAGAACATAGAAAAATATTGGAGGTACTACTCTTCTCAAACCTATTGTAACTTAGCAGTTTGGTTTCCACTTTCCGGATCAAGTTTGGTGATCTAGTTTGGTTTGATAATGAATAGGCACAGGAGCAATCAAACCCAGTGAACCAGCATCAACCAGTGAACCAGGTACCTACCTACCTATCCTGAAAAAGCACATTTTATGTAAATGAGTACCTTGATAAATTTGCCTGGATGATACCAGCAGTAGCAGATGATGCGACAGTAGCAGATCTATTTCAGTGGCTGAATTCTTCAGAAGCCCCCTGTTAAAGTCCTAGTATTCTTCTATGATTGAATTTTACAAAAGAAGCTCACATGAATACTCAATACTTCCTGTGGTTGAAATAGAAGAGAGAAGGTAGTACTAGAATAAGAACAGTAGTTGGCAACTAAAATTGAAATTGATTAGTAAAGATAAATAGCAAATCAGGGTCAGAATTATTATCCAAGCCAACCCTTTTTGTTTTTTCCTACGCGTGAACTGTGAGGCCTCATTCCTTGTCACGCTGAATTATTCAATATTCTTTAATATTCCTAACCATGCAAAATTTTATTCTAATCATTTATAGTGGTTGATTGCAGTCCAGTCGTCCTTTGCCAGTACTTGATCATGGCCTTGGAATTTAAACAAATCTGTAAGTCTCACTTTGTTCGATTTTATATGATTCCGTATATTTACTCATGATAGTGTTTATATAATCCTGTTTGGATTTTCTAAAAAAAGGTGCTTATATTTGCTACCTGGTAAAAGTTAACTGCTACCCTATACTCGTGAAGATCCTACTTTGTGAAGTTCAAACTGGAGCTTTTATTTGTTGTCCAGAATTTTCTTTTGGTCAATTAATAGTTAATTATATGCAATCAAGAAAGTTGGTTTTGATGGAATATACATGACTGATTGATCTTTTCTTCTGTCTTAATCTTTTTAGATGAAACTGGCAGGCTACCCAATCCATACCCAACGTACAGATGTACAATTCACATAAAGTTAACACATGTTTCCCAGGATGAGAAGACAGGCATACTTTCTACATCCAGGTAAATACCGATCAGTATTATCTTATCTCACTGACAGGTAAGAGTAAGGAAACATTGAATCAGGTTATTCGAATATGGTTAATTTTATAGGTCATTGTGTACTACAATTCCAATCTAACTTGATGGTAGCCCAGCCACTGCCAGCCATATTATTTAATATCCAAAATTGCATGTGCAGATGAGGACACACTAATGTGGTTGATATTTATTCTGCATAAAAACACATGGGTTTCCGTCTACGTCTGCCTGTCTCTGTCCGGTACCAAACATAAGGCTGTCTGTCATGAAATCCAAAATGATAAGGTGATTAATTTTCTTTCACAACACCTGTTTTAAGGCTTAATGTGCTGTGTTAATGACATTTGTTCATCTCCAAAAGTCACATGCATAAAATTAGTAGCAAATATTTGAATAGCCGGGTCAGGGATTGAAGAGGGTTAGGGGCAGGTGTCCCCTCCATACATGTTTATTTTTTGATGGTTGGTAGTTTTTTTTAAAGGGATTATCGGAATTCACTCCTACCTCATGACTCGAACCTGAGACTTATTAGCACAGGTAGTGGGTGCCTAACCACTAAGCTAATTTTGATGTTAATTTATACCGGGCTCAGCAGGTGACACCATCTTGTTATTATGTACTCCTTTTTAGTGCATCATTAATGGAAAACAAATATAGTAGCTAGCTTTCAAATATGACTCTCTTGATCAAAATCCGAGAGGCTATCTGATAAACGACGCCGTGTTCAGGCCCAAACATCAATCCCATACCAGTAGACACCTTTATAAGTTCGGAAAATGAGATGCCACCGTGTAAATCTGACTCCAACCCTATTTCGAGGTTCTTTCTGTTATTTGATACGTAAATGTTTCTTGTTTTTTAATTCTAATGAATTTGGTTATCTTTTTTCTATCAAATTATAATTCTGACATTGCTTTTAGTAGTTTGTTGTTTTGCTTGCTCTGCTTTTATGATTTCTCAACTTATAAATTATAATTTACCTTTTTTCAGAGTTCCTCTTCTACAGTGTCTGCTAAGAACAAACAAATGCATTCTAGGGTAATTCTCTCAATCTGCGCTTCTTTTCGTCCTCTTGCCACCTTGTTACATTTGCCTTCCATCTCCATTATGTTTCCAATCGAATTGAGCAACTTCCATATGATATCTTACTTCATATACTGTCGTTTCTCCCAAACATTGTGGAAATAGGCCGCACATCTTTCCTCAGTCGGAGATGGAGATACCTATGGCATCATATTACTTGTTTACACTTTGCTGATTCTGCTCGCCTCCCTAGGGATATGCTGACAAAAAGACATACATATTGGTATGTACCGTTGGTAAATAAAGTTATTGATGCCAGGGCAGCAATTCCTCGATTGCCCTTGATCAAAGAGTTTCGAATTTCGTTTGCACTGGATCCAAGTCAGGGCTGCAACATTGATCGGTGGATTAGATTTTCTAATGAAAATAAAGTAGAAACACTCCACCTTGATTTCAGTTCTTACACAAACATCATCAATCCAAGGAATCAGTATAAGCTTTCCTAGGAATCTTGGTACAGAGAGCCATCAGGATTGCCTAGCCTCAAATCTTTGAAGTCTCTCTTTTTGTATTCATTGAGTCCATTCTCTCGAGTTGCCCGCTGCTTGAACATTTGTCGTTGAATTCTGCTATATTTTCCCGCAAATTGGATGTCTCTTGTGTGCCTCCTCTTTGCTTGAAAAATTTGGAAATTTTCTTGGGTGAAGATTTTGTACTTACCAAACTCGATGCTCCGTACCTCACCTCCCTTTACTACAAATCAGGAAGGTTTGCTTCCCAAAAAATTTATGTACCCATGTTGACTGAGTTGATTATTGGCAGTTATTATGGTACAAAAAATATAGTGAAATATCTTGTTCACTTCGGGAGGTATCTTCCTCAGCTCGAAAAGCTTGTACTGATGGTGCGTTGGGTATGTACATCTTCTTTTGATCGATACTCTTTAAAGTAAACATAAAATAGAAAGATTCATAATCAATATTTTTTACAATATGATATACCAGGCTGATAGATTCAGGTTGAGCAGTCTTCCTGAGCTAGTTAAACTGAAATATTTGAAATTTTCAATAACTTGTGGAGACTATAACCCTGGATGTTGTGAAATTTTGGATTTCGTTGGTGCTTGTCCGGTGTTAGAAACCTTAGTATTGCAGGTATGTAGGTGATATTTTTTCTTACTTTTCTTTTTTTGAAGAAAATTTCTGCAATAGAAAACACATATTTCCTCCTTTTATAGCCTGACAGTCACACATTGTGATTCGGGTATTATCATACTGATTGTTCCGACAGGCTCTGTCTTCTTTAATATGGTCGTATACTCGAATGGAGACATCTGTTTTCGCAAGGTTATGTTTTTGGGTATCGAGTTATTGGTATTACTCGGAGCAAGCACTGAAGATGAATCGATGAGAGGCCAATTTGGATTGATGAGCTTTTTAATTTGGAAATGAAATCTCAAATTTGTGAAAAAATACTTCCTAATAACAGGTCATTTTACTTTCTAATATAACAGCTTTACTTGTTTGTTACATCATTGTATTTGGCAGTTGAATGTGGTAAACGAACGACGTTGTTCTTTAAGTGTCTGAACTCTGGACCTTAACTGGGCCATGTCTTTTATGGGGCTTTACATATATTGGCCCATTCAAATATGGGCTTCTTAGTTCTGAGGGATTTGAATCATATTTTGAACAATTGTATCGAACGATTAAAAGTAGTTTTTGACTGCATTTAAACTGGGCCAGAATTGGGCCTAAAGGTGACCCAGGAAAATCAGGGTTTTTTTTTTTTGATCAATTTTGAAAATTTGTCTCAAACTAACTTATGAAGTGAGTCTAGGGTTTAGATTTTACACAAGTCTTATTTAAAATTAAATTACCAAAAAAGTTGGTGTATACATCATTAAATATTCTTATGGGATTGATTTTGTCGAATAATGGAACGTAATGCACCGTACAGTTGATTTATGGTCTTAAAGATGGCAGCGAAGACTAATTTAATTCGTCTAAGATGACAATTACCATGCACAATCTACTAATATAATAGCAGCAGTCGGCTCACTGGTTAAGGTACTGCCTGTGCAAGTATTGATTATGATTCGTCAGTTGATAAAGGGTGCAAATTTAATTTAAAAAGAAACAGACTTTGGCATCCATCAGCAGGAACTTCAATAAAGTGTACTTTCAATGACTCATTTTGAGGTATTAGCACTACTGTAAATCTGTAATGCCTAGATTCCAAGAGGATGGCGTTCCTATTCTTAAGGACAATCAATAACATATCAAAAGGTAAAGTTTGAGTCCTTTTCCTTTAGTTTAACTGTGGCGTTAATTATAGAGCAAAGATTCCTGATTCCTCCAGCTGTCTCATGATATCTCCATTATATTATGTAGAGGGTCCATCTGGTGGATCCACCACTATTTGGTGGATCCATGAGTCCAGATCTGGACCTTACATCTGATAAACCAAATTGATTGCATTCAGACACGTGTCCTATCTGTTTGAATTACGTTTGGTTAGGATTTGGTTACGAGTGAATTGGGTTTAACGTGAGGAGTGTTTTTTGGTCTTTATACTGACGCTCCTTTATGTCAGTTCGTAAGACACTCGGAGAGAGGGTTTAGGAGAGAGGCTTTCTGGAAATAAACTGAGACAGCAGCGGGTGGAGAGAGGGCAGACCGACGAAGAGAGGGTTTTGGCGGTGAGACAACTGAGACGGACCGACGAAGACCGAGAGAGGGTTTTGCCGGCGACCAAGAGAGGGTTTTGCCAGACTGAGACAACTGAGACGCGCGACGAAGACCGAGGAAGAGAGGGTTTTGGCGGTGCAGACGAAGGCCGACGCAGACCGACGAAGAGGCATACCGGGTTTGTTCCTTGAAACTTGTTTCTGAATTTAGGGTATGAGTGGTGTGTGGTTGTTTTGTGAATTTTATTTTCGAATTTAGGGTTTGACTCGTATGTGGTGTTTGTGTAAAACTTGATTTTGAATTTTGGGTTTGAGTCTGTCTGTGTTTGTCGCAATGTGTATCTGTGTGTGTAGCACTGGGTGTCTCAAAAGGTTCGATCTTCACATCTTTACATTTGTGTTGAATCTGCATTTGTTGATTTGTGTTGAATCTGGATGTGGGTGTTGTTTGGTTTCGCCTTCTGAGCTGTTGATTTGTGTTATGTAATTGTGTTGATTTTACGGTGTTTTGTGGATTCTTAATGTGTGGTTGAACCTGCAATACTAAAATGCGCATGTGAGTTGCAAGAGAAGGGCAGACTCATTACGTTTCCTGTTTTCAGGTATAACGAAATGAAGAAGGGGGAGAGTTCAGTTTCTCAGCCGGGCGGGGTGAAACGGAGATGGAAAAATGCAGAAACAGAGAATCCCAATGTTAGAAGAAAGCGGCAAAAAGGAATGGCAGATTCTGACAAGAATGTTGTTGGGAAACAAAATGCAGTACAGCTAAAGACTAGAAGCTCACCGAAGACTTTGGTTGATGCATTGGCGAGGCTGACAAAGGAACAAAAAGACGAAGTGGTGGAGATGGGGTTTGGGAAAATATTGGGGTTGACTATCAACCGTATCCATAATATGTTGGGGATGCAGCTTCTGGAAGCATTTGATGCGGAGTCATGTTCTCTGAAATGGGGCACCAACATAATACCAGTTACGGAGAAGATGGTGAAGAAGATATTAGGGCTGCCAAAGGGGAATAAGGAGATTGTGTTGAGGAATCCTGCCAACCAATATAATTCAACGCTGATGCAGTGGAAACGGTTGATGAGATGTGAAAATAGGAAGTGTAGTTTGGGTGAGGTGGTTTCGGAGTTGAGGGATTCAGCAAATAGGATGGGTGGGCGGTGGTTTAGGACGCATTTTCTGATAATTTTGTACAATACAATGGTCCGGAGTAGCACAAGCGGTGCAGTGAACATGGAGATAATTCCGTTCCTAAAGGAGAGAAATTTGGAGAGAATGGCAGATTTCAATTGGTGTGGATTAGTGGTGAGGAGTCTGGTAGAGGAGAAGAAGGATTGGGCTGAGAAGCAGTCCCCTTTTTTCAAAGGCCCCATACTGTTCCTCATAGTAAGTTATTTAAGTGGTTGCATATTGGTGTTGCATTTTTTTTGCATTATGGTCTTCAATTTTGGTGTTGCAATTTCGTGTTGCATTTTTTGACTGCATCCTGTTTTACATTTGACAGTTATTTTACTTGGAATGCGTTGAAATCAACGGTTTCCGTGTCGAGAGGGTGAGGAACCCGCTTGAGGGTTGGACTGTGAAGGTGTTCAACCAACGCTGCTTATATGAGGAGGCAAATCAGTGTTTTGGAAAGGGGAAGTTGCACAAGAAACACAGAGAATACTTGCAGAAAATGGAGAGAAAGGGGAAGAAGAAGATGCTCAGTCATATTGCCCCGGTACTATGTCTGTCGGTTTCAAATTATTATTGTGGTTCTATTGTTCTGTTTCTTGTAACATGAATGTGTTGAAATTCAGGATGAGAAGGACGTGAATAGAGATGATTTATGTGATGATGAGGCAGAGGACAGTGAATATGGGATTCATTGTGATCCAGGCTTAGCAGAGGATGGAGGGGACAGTGATTATGATGTTGAAGCTCTGTACGTAAACCACGAAGATGACGAGCGACGAAATCAAGAATGGTCTGCTGGTGTGGGTGATGAGGCCAATGAAGTAAGGTTTTTTAATTTATAACTACCGATGAAGTAGGCAGGTGTTAACAATGAACCATTGAATGTAGGGAATACAGAGTCGCCGTGATGCTGATAAAGAAGTAGGCAGTTCAGATGATAATCGTGATGCTTATAACACCGACAATGAATTTGTCAGCAGTTACGATGAGCATCTCATTAACAGGGTAAAACATTTATTTTATTGTGTTTAAGTGTATTTGTCATTGGAATATTGGTATGTGGTTACACTGAATATTAGTAAAGTTTTAATTATGTAGTTGCAATTTGGAGTTGAATTTTGAAGTTATTTTAGAAGCTGAATTTAGCAGTTGCAGTGGTAATTGCATGTAGTAGTTGCATGTAGTAGTTGCATGTAGTAGTTGCATGTAGTAGTTGAATTTAGTAGTTCCAGTTGTAGTTGCATGTAGTAGTTGCATTTTTCAATTGGCTTGTATTTCTGTCTTGCATTTCTCTAATTCTGTAGTTGCATTTGTAACTTGCAATTATATATTGCAAGGTATATACTGCATTTTAATTATGTAGTTGCGTTTTAATGGTGCATTTAGTAGTTGCATTATCATTTACCAGGCATATAATGCATATATAGTTGCATTTTATAGTTATTTGAAAGTTCAAATATTTCAGACAATCCAGCGGAATAACATATGTGGATTGGAAAGCTTGGTTGTCGAAGAGGTAGTTGATGGGGGCGAGCTAGGTAACATTATGAAGAAGAGTGACCGAGATGGAGTGGATCCATTCCAGGTACATTTATGTTTTTTACTGAAATACGTCCCCTAGTTGTTGTTTCTATAGATACATATTATGTTCGTAAAAAATCAGCTCAGAAAGTTGTTCGCTTTGTAGTTGTTGTGTGCAGATCTGAAAGAAGCAGCTGAGAAAGTTTTAGACGCTAATAATGAGTACATGAGGATATATAAGAAAGGCAGGGTTGATTACCCAGATTGTAAAGAATTGGTTGAGATACACCATGATTTCGGTGTTAAAATAGGTGTCAAAGAGCAATGGGCAGATGTCTTTGGTGCATCCGAAGTTGCATCACGAAGAGACAAATTAGTGCCGGAGAGGGTCAGTGCCGAAGAGGCTAAATCACATGTTGATGAAGGAAAGAACGATGGGGGGAGCGAGGATATTGTTGAACTTAATGAGGTGATAGATATTATAGAAGGTGAGAAAGGGTTGGACAAAATGTGCGATGAAATTGATTGTGAGGATGGAGGCAGTGTAAAAGGTGGGGATGCTGAGGTGCAATTCGTGAGGGTAGAAGGGAAGTTTGGGAAGAAATTTGAGCGTAGACGTCGAGGTAATGAAGAACAGTGCTCGGGAATCGATATTGAAGCCCTAAATTTCAGTTTACAATTAAGTCAGCCGGCTAGGCAAAATTGTCCTGATAAATGTGCAGATGTGGAAGCGAGTGAGGAGTTATCAAATACTGCCATTGTAGTGTACCGGGGGCCTAGTGCAGGAGGTGTGGGTACTCTGCCGCTTAACGTAGATCATTTGGAAAAAGGGGACACAGAGCAGACTTTGAATGGGGGAGACGATGATTGGCTGATTAGCGATGAAGTGTTCGCTAATCTAACAACACAAGGAATGACGAGTGAGGTGACTATTGGGGCGGGGGGCAGTAGTTCAGTTATGTTGCACACAAATGAAAGAAGGAATGAAGGGGGTCAGGGGAGTAAAGATAAATTTGTGAAAGCCTGCACAAATTCAAAGGAGCAGGGGTCAGGAGAGTGGCTGATTAGCGATGAGGTGTTGGCCAACATACCATCACAGGTTTTCCGTGGGGTGCATTTTAAGGAAGATGTGATAGTAGCTGAACCGTTGAGAGCTGTCACCCGCCAAAGTGTGAAGAAGAAGGCGGACGTTGTGCGGACTGCGTCTGGTAGCGTAAGTTTACCAGAGCAGAAGAGGATAACAAAAAGATCCAGCAAATTAAAATCTCCTTGGCGGTTGAGGAAGTCGACAATCCCAAAGTCGGTGTGTAACAACGCAAGAAGGGTTCACAAATTTGTGATGACATCCGACTGTTTCAGCCACAGGTATGAAGTTTATGTTTAATAAGAAGTACAAGTTAAAAAAATCTGATACGCGTTTTTTTACAGCATTTACCTATTCAAGAATGACTACATCAAAGTAAGTGTCACCGAGTTTCGAAGCATGGAAATCGGACAGCCTCTGTGTGTGGGCGTTATCAATGCATGGATGCGGTGGTTGAACATTTTAGAAGAGCTGAAAGACGAGTCGTCGCCAAGCCGAATATTTCTCAGCTTGAATGTGTGGGTAAGTATAAAATACAGTTTATAAATAACTTCATCTCCCGTCAACTAATGTAAACTAATGTACTACACTATCAATGTGCAGTTGAATGCTAAGTATCTGGAGAATCCGGTTGATCAACTAGATGCAATCAGATATACGATTGAGAAGTTTTTGGGTGAGAATGTCGACGAGCTTCTGGTTAATTGTAAAATGGTAAGAGGGGAACTGTTGTATAAAAAAGATACACCGAAATTACTCTACGGGATAATAAATGAAATTGTGGTTGTACAGGTTTTTGTCCCTGTTGGTGTTGCCCGAGATGACAGTGGTATATTTTTCCTGTTGGTGTTTAACATGTTGAATTCAACCATAGAATTGCTTGACAGCAGTCTCCATCCTGAGGAAAAGGGATTGAAAAAATATGGGAAAGAACTATATGTGCTGGTGAGTTGAAGTGTTGTTGAAGTTGCATTCAAAGTTGAATTTACAGTTGCATGTTAGATTTGCAATTTATAGTTGCATTTTGTACTTGCATATGGTAGATGCAACTATCTAATGTGTTTTATTTTCAATTTGTTTCAAACAGATAGATGCAGTGATTGAGGTGCTGTTGGAGCGTGGCAACCCAAAGGCTAGTGGGTTAAAGGTGACCTCCATTGATAGACTGATTCTGCCGTGGTGCACTCCAAATAACGATATCGAAAGTGGCGTGCTCCTAATGCGACATTGTGATACATAGGGATAATGGTCGTGCGTGGGAAATCGAGATGGATATGCCAGAAAAAAATGTAAGCGAATTTAATTTGTTAGAGGTATGTAATTGACAAATATATATAGTCTCCATGTGTAAAATAACTTATGCAGATCAAATCTCGGTGTACCATTTTGCGAAAGATGTATCTGTACCAAATTCTGAAGTCTCCATGCAACGAAAGTGGTATCGAAATAGTCAGGCTAGCAAAGGAGCATGAGGAGTCAGAATAATTGTAGTAGGGGCCTTGAAGAAACTGTGTATAATATGCTGTATTTTGGGTTGCATTGGTGTATTTTGGGTTGCATTTTGTAGTAGGAGTCAAATATCGGTGTACCGTTGAAGTCTCCATGCAACGAAACTCGACATGTAACGAAACTGGAAATGTAACATAGAACCCGAGCTCGTTTTTTGAGTTCACTATATTTGGAACATATAATTTAGTGAGCATGTCGGTGCACTGTGGTGGTGCGCAGATCTTGTTGCACTTTATTGTTGCACTTGTTGTTGCACTATATTGTTGCCCATTATTGTTGCAACTTGTTATTGCACTTTATTGTTGCAACTTGTTGTTTCACTGTATTGTTGCAACTTGTAGTTGGACAATTTTGTTGTACTTGTTGGTTCAGTTTATTGTTGCACTTTATCGTTGCAACCTGTTACTGCAACTATTACTACACCTCCCCCTTGTGCACCTACTGCTACACCCCCCTTGTTGGAACTTGTTCTTGCACCTACTTGTTGCAAGTTTGTACTACACTTCCCAAATGCAACTTGTTGCAACTGTTGACCCCCCCACCTCTGTGCAACTTGTTGTTGCAATTCCCAAATACAACTACAAGTTGCACCTCCTTGTTGCAACTTGTAGTTGCACGTTTACGACTGCACTTATTTCTACTTATTTCTGTTATTTTTTACTTGTCTGCTGTCGAAGTAACAATGCAACTATAAATCTAGACTTAGCTTAAAAATTAACACTTGCATTTTTACTATGGTGTCAATTACAACGCAGCGGACATTCGTCTAACAAAAAAACTTTGACCAAAAAGGCTTTAATCAAAAGGGCAGATTTTCTTCATGACATGGCTTATCTTAAGTTGGTAGAGAAGGCAGATTTTCTTCAACTGTTGGAAACATATACCTAGCTTCGTTTTTGGGATTTGAGTCACATGTACGAGTGTCATGGCCAGGTTTTTTACATAACTTGCATAAACGCGGAGGCCGCTTCGACTTCGAAACGTTACGTAAATATTGGGACTCAGCTTCACCAACTATCCTCTTCCCAGACCCCTTCGTGTAAACATGTTTCGGAGGTAATACCGTAACTTGCTTCGGGTGAGGCGCACCGATTAATTCGGCGATGATTTGACTATTGTCTTTTGGAAGTTGCCCAGAATTGGCAGCCTCTAATGTCGAACGCATTTCTTTGACTAAAGACAACATTTTCTTTCTTACCACATCGTTCCCAACAATTTCGATACAGGCCTTGAACTCCAACCATATATCAGTACACTCTTTGTTGAGGTCTTGAATGCAGCCAGACTTGTCCACCAAATATTTATCGAAATCCTCATTTGCATACACAAAAGCATTTCTCGTCCAGCGGTCAAGAATGTACTTAGCTGATATCTTATTAATGCCAATCGATTTGAAAGACGCAAATACATGCCTACATAACAATCCGACTTTCTCAAAAATTTGCATGAACATTGAAAAGTCGACTTCTCATCTGTGATATGAACCTGGGAAAAAACCAATTGTTAGACCAAGAAATAGACATATTAAAATACATTACATATTACCTGAAGGAGTTACTACAAGACATATTACCTGAAAAGTGATATGTGGATGTTCATTGTCCCTTAAAGTATATATTGCCACCCCTTCCGAAACAGAAACTCCGCAAACCGATACTGTGTAACAAGATGCTACAATCTCCTCCTGACAAAGTCTGAAAACAGAGTACGTATATACCTCTGACGCTTGCTTTTCTACCTCTAAAGGAGTTGCTATTTTGGGGAATTTGATTCTAGTGTCGTGATCATACTTGGACTGTCTATTTCGTTGGCTGTCCATTGCGGAATCAAATCCAGTCATCACAGCAAGCAATGTCATCCCATGTTTCAAGAAACCATTAAAGAAACTATTTGAACTTTCCGACCTGGATGTGGTCCTTAAAAGACCACCCAATGGAATGTCCTTGAAGTAACAGGGAACCCATGAACTTCTACTATTATATTTGTCTTTCAACCATGCATGATTGGTCATCTCATACTCAACCATCAACGCCTTCCATTTGTCTTCGAACTCAACGGTGTCAACATAATACTCGTATATAAGGGTCTTCAAACATTTACCGAAGCTAATTTGCCTTTCAGTGACAAACCCAACCTATTGAAAAATATATATATTAAAATGCATTCGAAAATAATGCACAACAAAAATGCAACAACCAGATGCATATTATATCTGCACATATAAAATGCACATCAAATATGCAACATGAAGATGCGCAACCTGGAAAATACAGAAAAAATGTATAAGACTCTGACCTTTTGTGGCAATTTTTTCATTATATGCCACAAACACAATCTATGGTGTGTGTTAGGCATAACTTTAGGAATAACTGATTTTAGGGCAGCGTCCTCATATGTCAATACAATTGTAGGGGCTTTTCCCATACACCTAATGAAGGTTTCCAAGGATCCATGTGTACGACGAGGTATCTTCACCAGACAGCAATCCAGCTTCGAAAGTAATGTTGTTCATGTGATTATCAACACCGGTAAATGGGATAAACACCATATTGTACCTATCAAAAACACAGTATGTGTTATATTTACTCTTTACACATATACTATAAGTAAAATGGGTAAAAGCATAAGAAGGGTAATCACCTGTTCAAAGCATAAGTGGCATCAAAGGAGACGACATCGCCATACGCACGATAATTGCGTCTCGCTATAGGATCCGCCCAAAAAATCCGGGTAAGGGCATTGTCGTCAATACAATATTCAAAGAAAAATTCACAGTTGGTCTGCTTCTTGTTTGTAAATCTGTCTATAACCATTTGTGCATCGTGTACCCCGACATATCCAACAACATCTCTTTGATGGTTCTCAAAATCTTTAAGTATGCAACCAACATTGGGGAATCCACCAGCCATCTCTTTAGCTAACTTAAAAGCACTTGAAGGGCCAATATTTGCCCTACTACAAGCAGCCATTAATGACTTCTGCCCAAATGACAATGACCTTTCGAGAGTTCAAGAAATGAGCCCCTGAAGGGATAGCAATCTGATGATTGTGTGCACTATGAAACTCTGAAATAATATATCCCCAATTCTCCTTAAACTTAAATACCACCTTAGCTCGGCAGTTGCATCTTGTGTACGTTAAATTGCGTTCGAAAGCCGACCCTCTGATTGTTAAATCAGGTTTAGAGTTGCTGCTCCCCTGTTTGTTGCAAAAAACATTTTTACTTTTCACCCGTCCATCAATAAAGTGTTTCTCATTACTGAGACGTACTTCGAAATTGCAAGCTGCAGCATAGGTTCGATAGAAGTGGATCCCCGCCTCAATTGACTGAAATTTTTGTTCATATTTGGGGGTTAAGTGTTCAGCACACAACGGAGTCCAATATGTTGCACCGTTCGGCGATGTAGTCACTAAACAATGAGAATCATCTGTTACCTTACAACTGCGGGTTCCACCTGCATACAGAACACAATTTAGGTAAAAATGATACTGAATAATATCATTTTTGTTCAAAATAATGCAATACAATACAACACAGGGACGACTGCATGCTCAGTTGCAAGTGGATAAAAAATGCAACTATGGGATGCAACTACGAGGTGCAATTGTAAGTTGCACATGTGAGGTGCAACAACAACAGTTAAAATGCAGAAACCATCACCTTGCTCTGGCGCGACGCCGGCTGGCGATCCCAACACAGTTTCGCATTCCCACCCAAAATATGGTCTTCGCATTGATCTCGCGTATGGTACTTTGCAAAACTTGAAATCCCTTGACAAACACTTTCGTCATTATCCATTGAATTATAAAAACGAGTGAGGGTGATTGTTCGGATGAGTATGAGTTGAGATGGATTGAGATGGGTTTACAAGTAAAACGGGTGAGAATGAGATGGGTTTACAAGTAAAACGGGTTGAGATGGATTGAGAATATGGGTCGGAGTTGATTAAGGAGGTTATGATAAAACTTGAAATTTTAAAAGCTTGAGGTGTGAAAATGGTGAAAATGGTGGAGGGAATGAAATAATGACATTATTAAAATGAGAGAAGGGTTGATTAAGGAAGACATTGCATTAAATGAAGATGAGAGAAGGATTCAAAACATCACATTACATTTAATGAAGCCATCTAATCAAGCAATAAATGCTAACTAGACTAACTAAACTAACTAAATTCCTAACTATTCCCATATTATCCTTTAGTTTGATTAATAGGGGACCATTCCTAACCATTGATTTAAAACTCATCTAATGGTCCATAGTGGGACTCATGGATCCACCAAATAGTGGTGGATCCACTAGAGGGATTCTCATATTATGTATAGAGGTTTGTTTTCAAATTGTTAAACCTAACAAAATTATTGTGTCTATAGTTGTGACTCATCTAGAGAGATTACATCCAACCTTTTAAGTATCAGCATCCAATCCTCGTGATCCAATCGTCGTGAGACTGGAGTTCCAATGGAAGGTTAAGGGTATATAGAATAAAAATAGAGTAATATTTACGGAGATATTTTCTTGAAAGCACTTGGAAATGAACAAGGGGCTCGTTTCCCTAGTTCCTTTCTCAAAGAATCTGCCAAAGCTCACCTGGGAAATGGAATCTATATATAACCTTTTGGTGTTTAAAGATAACACAGGTTTTCATTATCGGTCGTCTTAAAATCTGCGCACAGCTTTACTTAATCTAATGAAGGAACCAGTGAGAATGAGCTCAACCATTTATGTTGGGATCACTTGGGACCAACTTGCAGGAAGTGAGTACTTATCTTCAGTGTCAAAAGCTACTCGCACTTATTTAAGAACTAGTATTTGTTTGGCTCTACCGCTCTGACAAAAGCATTTCTAAATGATATTCCTAATAAACAACAGGACTATCACTTAATTAGAACTCTGATTATCGACGCGTTTAGGGAAAAGGCATGATTATAAAAAGTTTGTAGATCAGATAAAGAGTTTATGAATCCTAAGTATCAAAACATCATGGGCTCTTACGAAAAAAATACATAAAAGGGGACAAGCGTCGGATTAAAGTTCGCTTTAGAAGTTGGAATATGGAAGTACACATTCAACACTTTGAAAATATACATTTAGGAAAACAGATCAGGTGTCCAATTATATTATCTTCAAAAGATGCAAGCCATACCTACAAAGACACTGAGCTGTTTGGTATTCTAGTTTCCAATAATAACCTGAGTCGATGACAGAAAGGTGATATACTGATATTTAGCCTGAATTCAAGTGATCCTAAGTCCTAGCAATGCAATGTGTGAGAATAATGGGAGCATTAGAGCATACAATAGTGAGATGCTAATATTTCCTTAGGTTTCCAAGCTAGTGAACTAACGGTGATGATGGCTACTAGGTCGACAAAACTTGATACAGTTAGGTCTAAAATAAGTGTTATATAATTAGGGTTTAATGGATGAGTAATGCAAGCTTACTCTTTTGCACCAATTATCAGGGTTTGTGAGCCTTGGAGTGCAAACACCGACACCAGACACCAGACACCAGACACCAGACACCAGACACCAGACACCGACATCATTATAGATGAACGAAAATATAAGGCTCCACAGTCCCTACTCCCTACCATAATTTTTTGGTCATCAACTTAATTATTTTATGAAAAAAACTAAAAAACATCGCAAGGTGATTAAATAAGGATATATGGTTATGAAATGCCACGTCTCTTAAAAAAATATTCAACTAATATCTTGTTCGCTTATCTTAAAAACTCTTGAAGTGCACTTTTCTAAGTGTGTAATTCTTTAAATAATACTTACATTTATGTTGTTAATGCAGTATCAAAACTGTTTAATCATTCATCTAAAAATTATTTTGATAAAATGGTGCTTATTTTCTTAACAATGCACTTTACTATCACTAACCCTGCACTGGATCGACTTTACAGCGTATATGCATATGATTTGTGCAAACACACAAAGTCCAGTTGTCAACATAGCTTTTATACAAATGCGTTAAAATTACCAAATGGGATTCAATTTATATATGTTTGGTACATGCAATGCAAGGATTGACTAGGTAACTAAAATGTGTATGCCCTTTTTAGGGTTTCGTATTTCAAAACTTCCAGACTGTTAGAGGTTATACAAACTTGACAAGATGTTTAATTAGGTCAAAGTTTGCTTGAGATAAATGTACGTGTGATACCCCCAATGATCGCAAGAGGGAATCTCGATAGCAAGCAATTAAGGCCATGATATCGACTAGAACCTAATCTGTATGCCACAAATTATTGGCATTTATTGATAACTTTAAAAAGTTGACAAAATATTCTTGTTTTTAAAGAAAGTCTGGCATGCTTCACTCTTTGTTTGATTAGCACGGATCTTAGTATGATCCTAGAATTGGACTCCTACTAAATTTAAATATATTAAAGTAAAGGCAAACCATTCATCTTCCACTAGATTCAGCTTAAGTGAAAGATAGATCTGTCGAAAAAGTTGAAACACTTTAGGGTTTAATTTTGTTAAGAACAATGCTAGCTTAGTTTGTATGGTTGAATTAATGAACACGTGAAATGGAACTTTGCATTGTCAAAAGTTGCTAAACCTATAAAAATATAAAGAAAACCATATTTTTTAGGTTAAGTGGGCAAAGGTTGCGCTCTTCAGTTCACTTCACATGCGAATAAAGACAGTTCGTGATACTTTGGCATAATTGACAAATTACTTTAGAACCAGTGTAAGATGGAGATCGCGCACAAAAAAGGTTAGAACTATATATATTCTGTTTGAGCTTTTAGTGTGAAAGATAGATTAGATGGAGTAGGTCTCATGTAAATATACACGAGTAAAATTACTGCTACTTACGGTAATAATAACAATAATTCAGTTGCTGATATTTTTAATTACGTTATAACGTGTTCTCCTTTACTCCACATGCGAATATATATATAATAACAATACATGGTCGAAGTAATGGCTTCAAATAAATAAAAATCAAACCAAATCAAAACCCTCCTGCATCATCCAATCAAACGGGTCTTGATGTTCTACCATTGGAGAAATAAGTGATTCAAGTATAGTTCCTAGAATTTAAGTAGCATGGTCCCCAATAGTGCACACATAATAAGATCCCTTCGGCCAATACTCTGTCATGAGAGAAATGTATACCTGTGCCTTCCATTAAAGTGCATTTGTACTTAATATTAACAATATATATTGACGCAAAACTGAAAATTCAAAAAGAAAAAATTATTCATCATGTCAAAAGGTGAAGGCGCTGTTACTTCATGAACAAGTTAAATCAGTGACTTCATTGACTTTCATGATAAAATATTGGAGCTCACATTATGAGTTTATAATTGACAGTACTGCAGCATTATTATTATGTTTAGAGGCTGACTCAAAATATCCCTTTGATCACCAAATATAGATATCATGTAAAGTTGCTGTCAATGTAAAAACGAAGTAAAGAATTTCTTTGTAGACAAAGTAAATTAGATGTTATATTCCCTATTCATTTCTCATTTTCTTTCATTCAGAGAGAAAGTAAATACATATTGGGATTCCAAAGTTGAAACGAGAGCATAAAAATTGGTGCCCCGTGTTAGAATTTACTTTGGACCATAAGATAATAGAATAAAAATATACAAAGGGATTGCCAATTTTATGATGTGTTTGGCTGATCGAATAATCCTATTTTTCTCCACGCATTGACATTCCTTTCCACTTGATCAACTGTCGTAGGAAGCACATAACCTAAATATTCAAATTCGCAACCAAATTCAACTACAGTTTGATCAGATATGCAAATACGAAAAATGATATGCGGAAATAAACTGCTACAGATAAATGAGGTCCCAAGACTTACCTCAAAAGGTTCTTGTAGGGAGTACGTTGCACTTGTTTCTTTTGGATTTTTTGATACCAGGATACCCAATCCTTGTCCTCTATCACGTAAAACCTAAAAATTATTGATTTATTTCCGTTAGATGTATTTAACTCAATAATAACAACCGAACACAAACAAAGAGGCTGATAAAGACATGCATATGCCATTTATGTACCTTGAATGCATCTTCATCAGTTTTATCATCACCAATATATATTGGAAAAACAGCATCAGAGTTGGCATAACCTGATGAAAACCAAGTTTAGACACCTTGATGAAGTTCATATCCAAAAAACTGGCAAATGGGATTATTAATTATACCTAGTGATCCTAACAAAAACTCAAGGGCTTTGCCCTTGTCCCATTTTATCGTCGGACGAATCTCCAAAACCTATTATTGGAAGAGAAAATAAATTGAGAATGTCAACAAAAATGTACTGTGACGTTTATATCATTGGCTATCATAGTCAGTAGTTACCTTTCTTCCTATAGTCAATTTAAGCTTTGGATAGTCATTAAGGACCAGCTTTACTTGCTCAGCTAATGCAGTCCAACTCTGTTGCGAAAATAGTTAATAAACAAAAAATGTTAATTTCTGTAAAAATAATCATATCAACATATGAGGAAACACAATAAACTACAATACCCTTACTATGGTTGCAACAAGTTTGTTTACCTTCTCATCAACACAACGGAAGTGCACAGATAGGCAAAATTTATTATTCTCGACCTTAGCTCCTTCAGTTGATTTGGTTTTCTCAACAAGTATTTTGTAGACCTAATATAAGAAATATTACAAACAAATCAAAAATCAATTTTGATTATTCCCCTTGCAAAATAAGTATGGTCTAATATATCACGAGTTAGCATGTTCACCTCGTCAATCATTGGCAAAAATTCTTTAGCTGGTTGGAATGCCATTGGTGAGTTATTCTACATGAAGGACAAGAGACAAAAGCAGGCTTGTTTATCTAAATTAGTTTCGCAAACAAATGTGAACTGAAAGACAAAAGAAGGAATTTAAGCTTATAAAAAAGTTGAGCAAGTGGGAGAATTACCTTTTTGTATTTGAGAGTTCTGGTGGCTGGTCCCTTGATGTCCATACCATGGCTGCCTGCATAGTAGAGCTCTCCAAGTCTAACAAAACTGCAAACCTGCATCGTCATGTAGCGAAATATTGATCAAATTTATCACAAAAGTAATTTTTCTTGTAAATAATACTATTGTTTTGAAGCCATAAAAATGTGACAAATCCAGCCAGATTTGCTATACATTCAAAAGCTTTAAATAAAAGATTATTGCAAAATGCACCTTTTCAATGCATCTTCCGGTAACAATTGCAGTAGGAAAGTGTCTAGCAGCATCCCTCACAGCTCCTCTCATCTATTTTAAAAAATTAAAACATTAATATTGTGTATTTGTGTATTCACTTGAAAAATAAAATTGAAACTCAGGGATCAAATAAATGGCTTACCTCTTTGGACATGTAAGCTTTCTCCGGATCTTCAACAATGGGGGAAAGTGTTCCATCATAATCCATAAACATTACTATCTGCTTTCCTTCCGATGCCTTTGCTATTTGTTCAAATTTATCAAGTGCCGATGGATGATTCAACTGATCATATAACAAATACCTTAGCATTTTTGGTTCAGAGTTATTCGAAAAACAAAAGTAAAATGAAACATGGATGATAATATGACAGGAACTTACCACCCAAGAGCTATAATCTCTTGCATCGGAGATAGAGGTAGAAGGTCGGACTTGGGTTGGAGAGGAAGCCCTCATGGAATCAACCCACATGTTAATCTTATTAGCTGCCATAAGTCCAGTTTCAATAGTCTCAATTTTCGTTGGGAACTTTCTTGATATAGTGACGTAGCTTCCAGGAGAAGTCGGTGGCTTGTGAGCTGAAGATGGATACACGGCTGAGTTTGTAATGGCTAGCGTGATCGCCATTCCGATCCCTGAGCTAGCATCTGATACTACAACATTCTGGTTTGTCATTTCCTGCGAAGAATAATAGTACACGACTTTAACACTATATTAAAAGGTGGAGATTGATATAACTTCGATCAATTTGAAACATTTGGTTAAAGTATATAGTGATACCAAATGAACCCATCAAAAATTACTGAAACTATATATGAATTTAGGAGTATATAACTGTGACACAAAAACCTAATCTTTATAAAAGCCTTGAAAATGAACTAACAATTCAACTACTGGAAAACGGAAACATCACAAACCTAAAGTTTGGAGATGTAAGGGAAAAGAAGATGCACAAATTTCAGAGGGACAGAGACAGCTAGAGAGAATGGAAGATGGTGGGAGAGGTTGCAGTGTGAGTTTTGATGGAGATCATGGTGGATGGAGAGCTCTTTTTATAAGTCGAAAAAGGTGCTTTGAAACTAAAAATTATTAGAATTAACTTTAAATATGTTAAAGTTTGAAAACGAAAACTCACACGCGCACTAATACTTAACATTGACACATTGAGGTTGATATGTTTCGGTTGTACTCAAATTAGTCAATTTCTAACTCCATCCAACGCACCAGTCGACTGATTATAACTTTTTTCGGATTTATTTTATAGAAACTAATCACGCCAATGTTCAATAAGTAAAATAAAACTCGTATTGTTACAGTAATGTTATTTATAAAGCGCGTTCATTCTGTAAGCACTTTCACTTAAGCACGTAAAAACTTTGAGGTTAAGAGATCAACAACATTAAAGTAAGAAAACTTGACTGACTACACAGCAATTCCTCGTAACCATGTGTATTTTTAAGTAACCATGTGTATTAAACACTAAAAAATTAAGAAAACATTCTCTAAATAATACAAACGCATGCATCAATGACACATGAATCTTTGACTATGTAATTTGACTTTCTTGTCTTGAACAGCTTCTGCCATCTCCATTATGCTTTTCACATTCATAACATCAGTTTATATCACATCTAGATCATCAATTAACCATGGAATATAATTAAACCCCCTAACCCTAACTTAACCATATTGTATCCTTGACAAACCGTGTCGGTCTATTCAACCTAGATATTGTATGATCTTGACAAACCGTGTGTCGGTTTATACAATCTAGTCACCAATTCATAAGTATATGAACTGTGCTCCAACTTAGGAAATGCAAATGCTTGTTTCTATATGTCCCCTGTTAAAGTTTAGAGAGAAAGCAAAACCCTAATTTATACTGTACATTATTGTTTTGATGTTACTTGCACTTTCTTAATGAGACACTCGCTAAATTTTAATATGGACTTGGTAATCCGAAATAGGAACACTTCTGAGTATATGCTGCATGATGAAACCATTGATTACATTTAGGTACGGTCTCCTTGAGACGCCTTGTGGAGATAGAGACCCAGTCGCCCCTTGGAATGATTTCATGTATGATGTATACCATCTGCTGCTTAAAACCCGCCTAACCCCATTTAATATGCCAGTAGCAGCTTCATTTTTGAATTAAAATAGTTTCGGACCAATCACCAATTATAGGTTATAATGTTCGGCATTTTAAGATGCAAGTTAATGCAATTGTGTAACTGATTCTCTTGAGTCGTCAAATGCTAAAGTATAAATACTTGATTTTACTTAAAGCATAAAGAGTATCAGGTCCGATGGCATGGAATATCACAAATGAAGGAAATCAGGGAATCATATATAATATGGGAAAGTATCATGTGGAACCCCACCTTTTCATGGATCCATGGATCCCTCTTTGCATTCGTTGATTGCATTTACTGTTTGCATTTTGGACGCACCAGATTGTGCCAGCGCATTAATGAGCATGTGCAACTCACGTGTGCATTTGTCATGTGCAACTCACATATGCATTCAAAAATGCAAACACGTGGCACGATCTGGTGCACATGAAAAATGCAATCAACGGTGATAAAGGGGGATTCATAGATCCATGGAAAGAGGGGGTTCCACATGATACTTCCCCTATATAATATTGTAGCTTAATGGAATTAATGGTGGTTTAATAGATGAGGACTTGATGAGGCTGCTATGAAAATTGTATGAATAACTTTTGAAAGCCGAAAGTGTATATTTTGGGTTCATAACCATGAAACTTTTGACATGAAATGCGATCTATATATACTTCCATATCAAATCAAGCCATTCATGCCTTCTTTAGATTTGATTCTAACTTAGAAATATAATAACCATATATGGTAACTTCCTCACCAAATTCCTAAATCACAGGGTCGACGGAAGATTCCTGGAACTAGCGGTCTTTAAATATTCAAAGTTTTATTAGTAAAGCTAGACAAATTCTCATTTGACTGATCCACATGGATACCGGTTTAGAGGGAAAATTTTCTCATTAGGACAAATGTTGTGACCTATCAAAAAACCTGTCAGCACATAAGCCGGTGGAATCCTTGGTGCATCATGCATGTACGTATGCCACCAATAATTAATTGCATAAGAAGTTTCTTGCGTGGGAAGTAATTCTAAGCTCTACGTTTGAAAGTCACGGTCAAGGATTCTGTAAAATGTTTTTATATATATAATTCCTCCATAATTGGTCCCCCAAACTCTTTTTTCATGTTACCTCACCTAGAGATCAACAAACCATAGGCACAACGTTGCATAATCTTTGATTCGGTCGGTTGTTTTTCTTAGAAGTCGCAAAGTAATTTCCAGTAAAATTGAAATAAGTGTCAAAAATTAACTAGCTCCTAATCTTAGAAACATAAAAAAGTAGAAATAATTTTTTAATATAATTTTTATCTTTTGTTTTATGAGCTTATGTTTTACTACTAATTTGATGGCGTTAATTAATTCTTTTTGTAAAAGTCTAAGAATTCTGGTTTTTTACCAAATAGGCTTCTGCATATAACTGTTTATGTCAAATTGGTTAGCAAAACTATTTCATTCATCATCAAGAAGAACAATTTCACGCGTATATTTATATAATTAAGTTGTTGTTTCATAATATAGTATGCAAATTGTCACATAGAAGGCCAAAACCCTACCTTTCTTGCAAACATGCCCTATATTTTCTGGTAGAAAATGTATGTATATTTATAATTAATTACTTACCTATACGCAACAAAGATGGTCAGTGCCCTAACGAACACAACTGATCATAATATTTTTTATGATTTCAGATCTGTATAAGCTATAGCCACATTTTCAAGAGGTCGATATCATCTTTGAACAGAGTAAGAAAAATAATTACACATTTTGTTGCGACTTGCGATTATTGATACTGAGACACAAAAGTGTACACAACTTTCGGTTGTTTCATAAAATCCATCTCGTTATCACATTTCACACTAATAACTTTTTTGTTTTGTTTTTAATGGTTTGTTTTGTTAGCCATCACTTCACTATAGATGGTATAAATCTTAATTTTACAGAAGGATTGCTTTCGTTGGCAAATCAAGACACAGTACCAATTTGAACCTATTTTAGTCGGCAAAAATCGGAGACTTCAGTGTCACAACTAGAGTCAATTCGAGTTTTATTCTTGATTCGTAAGAACAGTGGATCATCGAGATAGGATCTAGGAATAAACTCAAAATAATAATAAAACTTAATGAACAATCTTCGATCCAAATCCAATATTGAATATATAACAACAAGAAAAAACTGAAAAAACTGCCACATGCCCACATCCATAGATTTTCAGTTCTAAGTGGCTCTTAAGAAATATAATAAACATGGGCCCACAATAAAACATGGATCTAGTCATTCATCCTCAAAAATGAATCACCATGGCCCTACTCAACAATCAGTGCTTAGCCCACTTACACAAATTCAAGGCCCACCATCTCACCCTTCACATGCCCTAACTTCTCTTTTTTCCTTCAATTACATTTCCTTTCCATCCCCAACCTTAAAATACATTTCTAGGATATTCTCAACTCTCTTTTCACAGATCATCTGTGTTTTAAATAGGTTCTAGACTTATAGTAGTGCTTTTGAACGCTAATTACATGTACAAAAAATATAGTTTGCTCCTAAAAGAACATGCATGTTGCTTCTTAGGGTTTATTGATTTCTATGAACAGTTGGTCTTGGCACCTTTAGGAAACTAATTTGATCCACTTGAACAAGATTAGTATTTTTCGGTTATATAGCTCACTTCTTGTAGATTATTGGATTTATTTAACATGACTCTGCTTTGTAGCTCCCTTTGTGTTTGTCTAGGGTTTAGATTTTGGAACCTTATGATCACGGGTCATTTAACTACAATGTCCTTTCGAGAGCATTGTTTGGACAAATAGATTACACTCTCGGGGAGGGATTTCTCCCTACTTTGAAACAAAACTAGATAACATCAGGGAGATACCTTTTGTTTAACTTGAAGACAAGTTTGTAGTTAAAGTCCACAACAATCTTAACGTGATTTTTAGATTTTATTTTATGTTCTATTGTGATTTTATTGTTGAGTGGGGTTTGACTGCTTTGATCTGCAATTAAATGAGCTCCAACCCTAGAGTAGTGGAGTATCATATAACTGATAAGAGAAGTTTGCAAATCAATTGTTCTGATCTCCAGCTTTTTCAAAAGACATGAAACCATGATCCAAAAAGTGAGTAGTTGCAAACAATCAGTTTAGAATTGAGGTAATCGAGTCATCATTTTCATCATATAGAAAAGATGGGCAGTACATTTATCGTGCTTTATGCGATGTGTATTTCAGGTTACCATGTCGGCATAATTTGGCTATGAAGTCGACATGATTGGGAACTGAAGTGAACATTAAAATATACTCCAGTGTGCTAGGGTTAGGGTTTGGAAGTGAAGTCGACATGACAGCCAACTGAATAACTCGATTATAAGACGTGAAAGAATATTGGTGTTTGGACAGATTGTCATTGTATGGAGATGTTTGCTTTTCAAGCGTGGTGACTATTATTAGCACAAACAAAAGTAATCAATATGGTCCATTGCGCCTTTAGATTACAAGTACATACAAAATTATTAAACAGCAACTTAACTCCACTATGGACTACTCTAAATTCATAATATATATTGGTGTTAGTAGATATTGGTGTTAGTAAATATTTCCATGGCCATTGAAAATGTGGTCAGTAAGATAGAGCCTTATGATTTGGATCATACGTAAGATATTGAATATCAGATCGAGTGAGGGGTATGGAGTATAATTGGAAGCAGCATCTTCTGCCCTAATAGATCCAAACTTGGTACAAATATTTATAGAGAGTGAAGAGGTGCAGTAACCCTTTGAACCCCAAAAATGACCCCTCTTTTCTCTTAACCTCGGCTTTACGTATATGTTTAGTTTCTACGTACATCTTTCATGTTTCAAATGACCCAATCATAATCATCATTTCATGAAACTTTTAAGATACGGAAATGGATAAAAGCTCCTGTGTTTTTTGCTCATCAGGATTTGGGCGGACTGCGTCAAATAAGTGCGTTACCATTATTCTCAGTTCTCGAATAATGGGCCGGCCCGATAAAATCCCTCTTTAGTAACTGGAAGGGCCCAGCAAATAGGTTAGTATTACGGAAGAATGGGCCTTAAAATTACTTGGCCCACTATAGACTCATCAAAGTTGAACGGCCCATTAATGGGAATACTCCCCATTTCCCATTCTTATTGATCGACTTTATCGTTAACTAGGAAATGTATCATGTGGATCCATCCAATTTAGTAGACTCGTGAATCCCTTCTTGCATCCGTCGATTGCATTTTTGGGCGCACCAGATTGTGCCAGCACATTAATGATGCACGTGAGTTGCACGTGTTTTGCGCGTGATGCATACGTGAAGTGCACATCAGAAATGCAACTACGTGGCACAACGGGTGCAAAAGGAGATCCAAGAGTCCATCACATTAGATGGATCAACAGGATACAACCTCTCGTTAACTATTCGTATTAATTTATTTCGTTTTTTATTAGTTTCAGTTGATAAAAACGTGCGACCTGTAGTTTTAGTTAAGAATGTGATTATTAAAATATCACAATATTATTTTCAACATTGTTTTAATATGATGGAAAGGGGAAAGATTAAGGAGGATTATCAAATTTGTAAGATAATAGAACTAACAACTAACTATTGATTTATAATAATCCAATATATGATATTTAGAATAATATAAAACCTTCACATCCAATCATCACGTATTTTTTTGCAAATTCAACTGTCAAATTTATAAAATTAACTCTAATTTCAACCGTTAGATTATGAAAATAAATTTTTTAATTAAGTCTTTTCGTCTCCCAAAAAATTAGTCTCTTTAACTCAACTTACGATGCAAAAATATGAAAAAAGGAAAATCGAACAACGGTGCTTATGAATGTTCAGATATTTTCCAAAATTTTCCGAGCAATGAAATTCAACAAAAAGTTACTATATGGAGAGAATAGTAAGCTTAAGCACACGTGATAATAATGTGAAAATAAGCAATGTCACTCAAGTTGCAGTCACTCTCGTACGTTCATTTTGGATCACCATTGAAAGTGAACTGTTGCGGATTTGGAAAAGAATATATTCTACAAACAAAATGAGAAAACTAAAGCTTATAACAAGATGCCATGCCATTTGTTTTTGATCAAAAATATGAAGTGTGAAAGGAATCATATCGTTTTCAAACAAGTTGATTTGGCATCATTCTCCATTGAGATAAAGAAGAGTAGGACAAGCATCATTCTATCTAAAAAGCTAAGACAAGTAGATAGTTGATTGAATGGCATTAGTGATTCATTGCTTGTGTAGAGATTCTATCTTTCATCAAATTTTAGATTTGTTTCAAAACTTGTCTCACCCATTGTTTCCATATTTCAATGAAAATCAACATGAAGATGATGACTACCAAAGAAAATGCTACCACCAAGCTCTTCACTTTGGAAATATGTATCTTGTAAACATAGCAAATTAGTAACTTGTAGGATTGTTATGAGGTAAGCTTAAATCACAAGCTTAACTAGGACATTCCATGAAGTCTCATCTACAAATCAAGATTATGCAAATGCAATGGATAATGTAATAAGACAACATTTGCTAGAATTGATTCAAATACATATGCAATATGATACAACAATAGCAACATTAACCTCCATTGATCCAGCATGACAAAAACAAGCTGAAGATCAAAATGGAACTGAACTGACTACAACACTTCATCATAACTACAACTACATAGAGCTTCAACTTTTAACAAGACTTAGTAGAATCTGATCTGCAACTTCTCAAAAACTCCATTGCAGTCAGCTACAACATATACCACATAGCACTAGATGCTAATTCTTGCTTACTAACGATAACTATATAAATACTAAAGACCTGCTTCGTTATAAAATCGATGCCCAATCAATCTCCGAAGGATGCTTCTGCAACATTAAATTTTCTGACATTGGATTCCAACCCACTGGCTCATCAGTTGCAGGGAATGTCAGCTCAAATATTGGCGATGATACAGCTGATGCTTCACTCCCGGATGAGTTGCCTTCCACTTTACAACCAAACTCATTCACACTTAATCCATCAATAGAACTCTTCTCAGTAACTTGAGCTGGCTGCTCAGCTGAAGCATTTAAGTTTAAATTCCCCGCCTTTGACTTTGTTGACTTTCGAGCTTTTGATTTCCCCAGTCTTTGCGATTCGCTCATCTCTTGACATATAGCTTGAAGCTTCGCATCAACTGAGGAATGCAGCGGCTTAAACTCTCCGAACTCACCAGCAATAACCGATCCTCTATGCTTTAAATTCGGAAAATTCAATCTTGAAAACTCGCCTCTAAGCATAAAAGCTGCCTTATCATATGCCAAAGCCGCTTCCTCAGCGGTGTCAAAAGTTCCAAGCCACAATCTAGTCCTATTCTTCGGCAATCTAATCTCCGCTACCCATTTCCCCCAATGCCTCTGCCTCACTCCTCTATACAACTTAGTAGCCTTCGCAGAAGACGCACCAAGCTTCATTTGCACAGGCTTTGCACTTAAAAAGTTCGTTGAATACCCACTCACCTCCTGCTGATACTGATTCAATTGCGGCTGAGATGACATCATGTAACAAGGCGGAGGATAAGAATGTATTTGTAACTCAGGCTGTGATTGGTAGTGTTGCATCTGAAACTGAGAAGATGATGAGATCAAAAAGGATGAGTCTACAGCTGGATGAACCAACTGAGAGTCAAACATGCTTGAGGTATCAAAGAAGTGAGGATTTGAAGAAGAAGGTGATGAAGAAGGGAAGCTAAGGTTAGGGTTTGAGGAAGGATATGGAGAAGATGAAACTGGAGCACTGCGCATAAAAGGTTCGAGTGCTTCCATAAGCTCGCCGCCGGTAAACGGGTCCGATTCGACCCGGTTGCTATCACTATACAGATCCTCCATCAACGCCGCCATAGATACACAGATAGATTACACAAGAAGTTGAAATTGAAAAAAAATAAAAAAGATTTGATTTTGACTGGAAATAAAAGGTTTCCAGAGAAAATCAAGATCTGGGTTCTGATCAAAAGTACAGAAACACCAGATCCGTCACTCGGAGATTACTAAAAATTAATCTCGGAGATCTGAGGGTAGATCTAGCTCGAACAGGGACCAAAAACAAGCCCTTCAAGCCGATTAAATTCTAAAAATTAAAAATACAAACTTTGAACAAAGGTTGGATCTTGATGTCTTACCAGAATCATGAACCAGGAAAAAAGCCCTAATTTTTTCTAAATTCGATCAGGTTTTGAAATCGGAGAAATTTCTGTGAAATTGGGGAAGGGAAGACCTCACGACGCTCAGGGAATCGCTCTGTGTATGGGTGTGTCGCTCAGCCTCACAATCACTCTGGATCTTATCGCTATGTGTTCTTCCCCAATTTATAACGGTTGCCAGAATCAATCGTAACCGTTGATTTTAATTTCGATAATCTCGAGAATATTTTGGTTTATTTATTTATTTTAATTTGAATTTGATTGTAAGGATCGTCAGCGGAGGAAGTGGCAAATGAGGTGGTGACAGGTAAGCAGCGTGACCGCCACGTGCCCGGAAAAGACGGGCAGGTGTCTGTTAGGCTAAGTGAAGTGTGTACGAGAATAGGGTTTGTTTATGGGAGCTACTCTTTGTTGTTAGTTGTTGACCCATTCAACGTAATATTTTCAATCTTAGTTTTAATTTTTGCAAAATATTTCAACACATTTTCAGGGTAAGAGAAGGATAATGCTTTAATGTACAAAGATTTATTTAATTCGGAACTTTTTTAAATCAACAAAATACAATGTGGAGCTGATTTAAATCGATCAAAATATGTTAATAAAGTTCCAAATGCATGTTTTTGGTGAATATTTTTTAAACAAATAACATTACTTTTCATTAAACAATATGTAGTTAAAATTACATCAGTTTTACATAATCTTAACTGCTGATTTCTAATAATTCAACGGATGTAATTAAAATTAAAAACCTCTAACTCCAATCGCGGGGTTTTTTCGCAAGTCCGACTGTCAACTTTTATAAAAACTAATTTTAATCTCAAGCGTTTGATTATTCAAATCAACGGTTTAAATTTTGTTATTATATCTTATTATAAATTAATATCTTACATGATCCTAACCCTATTCTTGTGTAAATAAGAATAAATAATGTGGAAAATGTTATTCAATTTCATTGCAAATTCTTTGGTTAGGTGTGAGATTGGGAAGTATGAGATTTGAACAAGGCGACATAGAATGAGATGATGAGCTCAGCTGATCTCATTGGCTGCCCTTGCTGTTTATTCATGTGCATTTTTCTTCTTCTTACTTTTACTTTTTTGATAATTAAGAAAAATGATATGAAAAAGGGAGACATGGGGAACATAAAGGAGAAGTTGTGATGAGTTTAGGTACAATAATTTTAACCGCATTTAGTCAAGTTTAATGCTTACAAGAAATCTTAAGTTGATTGTCACATTCAAGCACCCAAGTCCCAATAGATTCTCTCGAGTTTTGATGAAGCTTGATTAGGTGTACACTACTGTACATTCAAATGATCCAATCTGCTATCGAAAAAAAGATATACAATCTACTATAAAACAAAGTCAGATTAATATCTGTAAATTGATAAATGAAGAGTCATACTAAGTCGATTTAGATTCAAAATTTAATATTACCTAACATAAGCAGTTCTTGAAGCACCGATTATTGATGGTAATAGAAAGATAGTTTAATTGATATTTTTACATATTTAATATGAATTAGAGTATAAATAACATATTATATTAATGGTTACAATTGCTTTTAATTTACATTCGTAAGATCATATCTAAAACATCAATTTAATTCAATTTTTTATAAATTTGGTGACACGTGGTAATCAATAACCCACTTGCATTTATCATTATATACTAAGTCAAAAATTATGTACATTTCATAAAATCTTGGATGAGATAAATATTTGAGATATGTTTTTATGAATATAAATTAAGTATATAAACTTGGGCGCTCCTCTATTGATTAGAGAGTAAACGGATAACTGTAATCTTCAATGCGCGAAATGGCTGTGGCTGGTCCAAGATGTGGCAGCCACGTGATAGCCACGTGAGTATCTTCAATTGCGGCGCGGGATACTATGCAATGCCTACTTGGGTTAAACAGTGGATTACCAGCTAATTAACCGAAACGGCACTCCAGCAGAAAATTCTGTTAGTCTCATTTTTAATCAGTAGCTAATTGCTAGTTATTTTCATAAATAAAATGATTAATTTATATTAGTCAACTGTAATATTTAACTCAGTTATATGTTATACAGAATTGTGTAGAGCATCTCCAATGGTGTTAATTAAAATGAACATGTAAAATATTTTATTATATTAATTATCTAGAATTTAGATGATGAAAATTGTAGTATGTTTTAATGGATTATGTAGAAAGTGTATGCAAATGGTTATGGCTATGTATAATTTAGGAGGAGAAAATTTAATGAGTGAGAATGTAATTACGTAAAAATATAGCTAACTAATATAATGCATTGGAGCAGCATGCATAATTTTACTTGTTTTTTACACCTGAAAATTCAAAGCATTATATTTTAAATAAAAATGAACCCCATAGTAGTATAATGCATGCTGCTTGCAGCACCAATTTAGATTCATTAATCTGAAAGGCAGCTCAATAAAATACTAGTACGTAATAAGACTAATCAAATCCTCAAAAGCCACATTGTTTCAATTGGTGCCAAAATTTAACATATTATGAAAAGGTAAGCTTCATTTCACGTCCTAAAAGCTTCCTTCAATTAGAGATTTGTAATCAAATATTCATATGTTGAGTCTATATTACAAAACGTACATTTAGCCTTCCTATTTTACAATTTATCTTTATTTTAAAATAATAAAATTTCTTGATTTCCATTATTAAAATAAAGATTTAATAAAAAAACAAATGAAATTCTAAATGCATCGGGACAGGAGATACCACCATCAGCTGCTGTGGGCGTCGGGTCCCACACTGTCCAAACTCCAATCACGCGGTTTCGAACACTGCACGCAGTCGTTTTAATTTTGTCTTGTTTCGAGACATTTTCATATGCCACGTGTTCCATTGACTATACTGTTAATAAGCAGCGTCCGTGTGGGTCCGCCGGCTGAGGGAAGCGAGCATGTGTTGTCGCTTTAAAGTTACTACTAGTAATTTCAAAATAAAAATAGCCATGCTAATTTAATTTATTAATGAACACAATCGATCGAGCTAGACTTATTTAATTCAATAAACTTATAGACTTATGAAATAATAAAACTTTTAATTTTGTAGAATCGTAGAATATCATCTTATATGCAGTATTTTAAAAACCGATCCGTTTATCAATTCGGTGAATGTAGTGGGTCAATGGGTTAAAGGTTAATCGGGTTGAACCGTGGGTCGATGCATATTTAAATTATATATATGTTAATATATTTATGTCAATGGGTTAAAGGTTCAACCGGGTTGAAACTAATGTAAGTTAATATATGTATAAAGTTTATAAATATGTATTGTATATCCAATGTAAAATAATAAGAGTAAATAGGATAGTTGGTTAGTATCTTGACTTGGTTAGATATAGATTTTAGGTTCGAATTTTCAATTTGATTAATTTTATGAATCTCTAATTAACTCGGTTCAACCATCGATTTTACAAAAACCAACCGGTTGAACCGGTTCTTGACCGAGTTTGACCGGTTCAATTGCAGAAACGAATTTACAAACAAACCGAACCAATTTACCTACCGGTTCACGGTTGAACCGACCAGGTCCGTTCGATTTTTAAAACACTGCTTATATGTCAATTTTTCAGGTCCAAAGCATTCTTGAAGGACATTTTATTTATGTGAGATATAAATATAAAATTTGAACTGTCAATTTAATTAATTTAATGATTGAAATTAAAGTTAGTTTATACTAAATAGGCGGTTGAATTTGTAAAAAACACGGATCGATTGAAATTGGAGGTTTTTCTACTTTTAATTTCATCCGTTAGATTATTTAAAATCAACGACCGAAATGATATCCTTCGATCTCATAAATATTTTATGTCCTCTTCAATCTTTTCCCCTGTTACACTAAATATGAAGTACTACTAGCTAGTGGAATGTGACTAGCCAAAGATTAATCAACTTGAAAAGTTGGAATTTACTCTACAAATCCTAAATCAAGAATATTTTGAAGCATAAATGCCAATGTAATGTATGCATTATTATCTATCTGCACTGGGAGAAACCCTAAACCTAGCTGGTTCGGATGTGAAGGGGATCAAGAATAGTCTAACAAGTCGCTGAAAAAGATGAGTTATGACATGAATCGCATGCCCAAGATTGTATGCAATCAATTAGATCCCTTGCTAATTTTCCAAGCTATGTTTGATTATGCTTTCAAGGAATCACTAGCATCTTAATCCACTTGTTTTGCAACTTGAGTAGTTCCAAGAACATTTTAAATCTTCATTCTGATCATTATTTTCAAGCAATGTCTTATTTTTGCTCTCATCATTAGCCTCAAAATTAAATTGGTTTAACTAAGAAAATAACATTGATAAATAGAGGAAAATGTATGACAAATAGATAACAAAGAGAGTAGATGATATTAGTTTTGGACTCCAGTCACTCTTAAGATATAAATTTGATAAAGGGATGCAAAATTAATTAGGACTTTAACTGAAGCACCAATAATAAATGGCAATATCACTCTCAAAACACTTTCCAAGAGATGTGAAATTACTTTCATTTTGAAAAATAATATGAATGCCGGCATACTTTTTGCACTGTTTCTCATATGAAAAGGTTGCCAATGCATCTCCCTCTTAAGTCTATGATTTATCTTATCAAGATTTTTAGGTACTATTTAGGCTCAGCAGTCCTTATCAGTTATTGGCATTAGACCAGTATCCGATTCAAGATACCGTGTTTGAAAATGCAACACACTTCAGACCCACTAAAACAGTTGAGGCCTAGACAATTACAATGATAGGTTTACCGTGGCACAGTGACAACTACAGAACTGCAACATGTTTAATAAGAACACATCTTGTTTTCCATCAAAAGAATGAGTACAGCATGTTTTGAATTATAGGACCCAAGCTTGATAGCAATGCTAACCTAGTCTCAAAGATTGGTTTTGTCAGGACAAGAGTATCAGTTCCGTATAGGTTTGTTTCATGTCACTGTAATTTGTACCTAAATGAGTTGACTTGTCAATTATAAGTGAGCATTAGGACCAGTTCTGAAATTTCATGGATCTGGTTATACCATGTTCATCACATGGCACATGTTTTTGGCTTTTAAGATGAATAATACAAATAAGCAGAGATCCGCAACATCAGATACTGAGCTGTTTTCAGCCTAACTTCAGTACGTCCCTGATAAAAGAAGGTAAGATACAATTCAAATTCACATTTTATCATGCAAAGATGTTTGCTTGCGCACAGCCAAGGCCACTCAGTTTAGTGAAATGTTTTGTTTCATCAACTAACATATGAACATATTGACCTCAAAATAGATCTAAGCATTGCAGCATCCAAGCTCCCAAAAAACCCGGAGCTAAAACCTTCTTCCTATTATATATGCATGAACTCCACTGCTTACTACTGTTTACTTGAAAGAACCATGTCTTTATGCAAGGCATTCGGTGAGTGTGCACGTCCGACTATAAGACACATTGCATGTACTTATTGTGATTTTTCCGGGTGAACTCCATCAGGCTACCATACGTGCGATCTGCAACCCCGACAAAAAAGGCTTCACTGTCTGGGCTAAAGGAGATGCCAGCAATCTCTCCAAACAAGTCGATTTCTTGTCCTTTAGTGTAGCCAGATTTTGTGTCGAATATATGAACAAAATCTGCAGGCTCAGCCATGGCTAAGAACTGGCCATCGGAAGAGAACTTTAAGCCTCTGATAGCTCCCATTCGTCCTTCAAGAAGGTGGGTGGATTGGGACAGGTTCCTGATGTCCCATAACCTGCACGTAGTGTCCTGGTTCCCAGTTGCCAAGACGCATCCATCTGGGTGCCATGCTGATGAGAATGAGTAATCCAAATGCCCTTTAAGGGTTGCCACAACCTATATTTTATGATAAAAATCATTAAACCCTATCCTATCCCATAGATTTGACTACCCATTACACACAAGGACTAACCTTGCCGGACTGAGAATCAGCAATCAGACAGTCAGTGCTATCCCCAAGCACGGCAATTAGCCTACCGTCAGGACTAACAGATATGTCCTATAACAAGTGAGAAAGCCATCAGAACCTTGGAAACATATATTTCAGACATGGCACCTAGAAAATCTGATTTAATAACTCACATTGACAGACCAGTCGAAGTTAAAGCGGTTGAGGCATGAGAACTTCTCAGTATCAAATACTGTTATTTGAGCATCATTGTTTCCAGTCATGACCCTCACTGAGCCGCTGTAACAAATATAGGTCACCAAAATAAGAGTCTGTTGAATTTTGAAAATAGGCAAGCCTCGATAGGAAAACCTGCTGGTTCTTCTTACTTGGAGTTACGGTAAGCCTCAACAGCATTTGTGATGGCATTCACACTCGTTGTGACTTTTGTACAGAATTCCACTCCTGGACGATCTAAATACTGAGGAAAGGATGTAAGATTAGCTTAGTATGTGATTTAAGTGGCATGATACTGGAAAAAGTGACTGTTACCTTGCATATAAGCTCCCCGTTAAAGCCACCAGCTACCATCAGGTTGTCCATGATTTTCATTGTGCTTATCTGTACTCTTGTAAGAGGCTGGACTAGAGCGCCAAGGTTTTTCTGAAAGAAAAAAAAGCTTCTAAATGTTGAGATTTACTTATAATGCCATGAGGCCTCTTTGTAGTTTAGGAAATAGCGACTATGAGTATGTTGATATCATGGCACACCTGTGGTGGGACGATGGGTTTTGCCACATTGAGAACCTCTTTTCCCCTATGAAGTAAGGATGACCAGTGCATTACTGAATAATTCTCCATAAAATAGACATCATGCTTCGAAGTTGCCCATACCAAGTTCCTGAGCTGCAAAAGAGAATAGCGGCATCACAATCTGAAAGAAATAATCCAAGAAATAGAAGCACAAAAGTTGAGATGCGACACCAGACCACAACCACACAACAACACACATTATATGTACCAAATACATTCAAACTGACTCATAAATCATCACAATCAGGTTGTATTTTATGACACATTGACAAAAAAATTAATGCAAAGATATCTATCACACGTAAAAATAGGCACTTTAGACGCCAAACTTCAGGAAAAGTTGTAGATTTTGTTTTGGCCTTTTGTTATATGGATTGATGCAACTAAAATTCTAAACTAATCCCGCGGGGAGTCGGCCAGAGTTTGTTCCACAGGAAAAGTTCATAACCAAGCCCCAAAAGCGCAGTGGCTTCCTGTCATACCATAGTGATACGTCCAGAGTGCTCCAGGTGCTTGGTTCACTCCATCCAGCTGAATGCTGCAAAAAGAAAGGAAGATGCCTATAGGCACATATATGTCAACTCATTTCGGTGTTGCGAGAGCAACACCACCCATTTCGGAAAATAGCTGCCAACACATACTGACAAATAACTATTGTAAGACAATTGAAATCCGAGTCACCAAATACATTGACTGGCCTATATTAAGATGTGGTAAGCGTCAGATATGTCCTCATACCTTGAATTAAATGGCTCATGGGTGAATCCATACTATTATAAAAGATTCCAATGATGATTTTTACATTCAATAAACCTGCAAAACTACATAGCTAAGGAAAAGGATGCACGCAACACATGTTTTTTTAAAAAGCTCGAATTGGTATAAAGTATACTCCTAAAAAATCAAAACTGCCCACAGTCACAGACTTGACATGATGTGCTGAAACAAAAATACAAGTGGCGAGTGTACGTCAATGATTGGCTGATAACTAACAAGTATATGATGCTTATGTTTTAAGAAAACAACAAACTTAAGGAAATAAAACAATAAAGATGCATTTTTCCCACTCAGTTCAAATGCAGGACAAGTTGCTACTCGATAAGCTCCGAACAGATGAGAATTGAAGTTTTTACCTGAAAATGTACAATAGTGGACTTCACCAGCCTTGTGTTGAACTGAAAGTTGTAAAACTTGCTGCCCATGTCAACGACCTTGAACTCCTGCAGAGGAATCACACCATTACTACAAGCCACAAGGTAAATACAAACCAAAATCTAATTCAAAACAAAAAACACATCGACACAAACCTTCTGAAGCCCATCACGGGAGTGAGCAACACTCTCATAATTTTTGTACAACTTCAACCTAGACTGACGGTAGTGATCTCTCGAAAAATTCATCCTTTCCCATGGTATACCCTGTATATCTTTTCCATTTCTAGCTTCAAGTGCTGAAGTCTCAGTCTTCGAGGCAACCTTTCACACATAATGTAAAACAACATACCCATCAATTCAAATCCAAAATCCAAAACCAATACCATCCCAAAAGAACAATAAAGCAAGTAAAATTTCTAAATACCAGATCAAAATCCTCCATAAAGCCATCATCATCATCATCATCTAGCACATGGTCCTGAATTGCTGGATCAACAAACACATCCTCATACTCATCCATTCCATAGTAGTCATCATCCAAGTAAAGCTCATCATTGTTAAGCAAGGCCATATTCCTAAAGTAAAAAACAATCTTAACATCTAAAAACACAATCACTCAAAATACGACTAGAAAATATAAAAACAGAAAATTGAAACAAGTGAGGTTGAATTAGGTCAACAACAACATATCGACTCTGAGTCAAACCACGTTGACAAAAAAAGACTACATAAACTACCTGGAGAGCGCAGCGCTGGTTTACGGACAAGCGGATTACGACGAGCGACGGAAACGGAAAACGACGTCGGATAGAAAATGAAACGAATTGGAGAAAATGAAAGATGAAGACGGAAGAAGAAGAGTCTGGAGAGGAATATGGAAAGTGCGAGAAAATAGTTGATTTTGAATCCGGAAGATGAACGGGACCCACCGAAGGAGGTCGGTACTAATTTACAAATTTTAGCTTAATTTAGAGGAGGTCAGTCAAAGTCAAGGACTTGACAACGGTTTAACTTGTATGAAATTCCCACTATTTTTGTTTTATTTCTTTCAATAAAATGTGTATTTTAAAAATGGTTTACTATTTAAAAATACAATTAAAATTAGAGCTTAAATCATCCAATTGTCATCTTTAGTTATTTTTATTGAAAAATAAGAAATGACAACAATATTTATGTATGAGTAGCGGTCCATAGTGACAATAGCATAGTAAATTACAACACGTGGTGTTTCTAATCAGCACAACCTGTCAAACGATCCAAGTTCCACGTGTAACCAGAAGCTGACTGCTCTTTCTCATTCTCAACCTGCTTTACTGGCCTAATGAAACTTGCACGGCCCAATAATAAACTTGGAGCCCCAAAAATCAACAATGTTTATCAATGTCTATTCAGATCCAGTGCTGCAACAGCTATTTGTAGCTACCCAAAACTACATAGTTTTGGTAAAGGGTTCATCCAAAATTACTTAAGGTTATAGTAAATAACATCAAATTGATTTGGTCCTCGCAGCAAATAGCTGCGCTGCACCGGATCCGGATCCCTCTTTTTCAATGTGAAATATGTCCCAAAATCAATTTAAAATCGAAGAAAAATACAAAAGAGTGTACATTAATTTTTAATATTTTCCAAATTATTCATACATATTTTCTTATTTTTTCTAGTGTCCAAGTACACTTATCTATATTCAAAAAATGTCGCTGCAATTTCTATTTTCAAAGAACGATTGTTAAATAATTAACAATCACATTTTCGTTAAAATGAATATATTGTCAACAAAAAATAAATGTAAACAAAAATTCAACACTGATGTAACGCACGTGACTTTCCTAAACAAAAATCTCCACTCGATCTTCACTCTACTCTACACTCACTTTCCACCGCCATGTCTCCGCTGCACCTCCTCCTCCTCCTCCTCCTCATAACCACCACATCCCTCCTACACGCCGCCACCCCACCATTCTCCTGCTCACCCACAAATCCTCAAACCAAATCCCTCCCATTCTGCAACCCATCTCTCCCAATCTCAACTCGTGCACGTGACCTAATCTCCCGCCTCACTCTCGACGAGAAAATCTCTCAGCTCGTCAATTCAGCTGATCCAATTCCACGCTTAGGCATCCCTAAGTTTGAGTGGTGGTCTGAGGCTTTGCACGGCGTCGCTGATGCTGGTAAAGGGATTCATTTCAATTGGGGTAAGATCAAATCTGCCACTAGCTTCCCTCAAGTTATACTGACTGCGGCGTCGTTTGATGCTAAGCTCTGGTATCGTATTGGACAGGTCTGTTCTGTTTCTTGATTTTTGTCGGAAGTCTGTTGCATTTTTTCAGATTTGTGTTGAATGATGTTTTTGATTCGTCTTTGAATATTTTGATGTTAGGTGATTGGAAGGGAGGCTAGAGCTGTATACAATGAGGGGGAAGCGGAGGGAATGACATTTTGGGCGCCGAATATTAACATATTTAGGGATCCAAGATGGGGGAGAGGACAGGAGACTCCCGGGGAGGATCCATTGGTGACAGGGAAGTATGCGGTGAGTTATGTTAGAGGAGTGCAAGGTGATTCGTTTGAAGGTGGAGCACTTAAGGGTGGGAGTCTTTTGGCCTCGGCTTGTTGTAAGCATTTTACGGCTTATGATTTGGAGAAGTGGCAAGGAACTAACCGCTTTGTGTTCAATGCTCAAGTGAGTTTGTAGTTTTTTGTTCGGTAATGTTTTGGTTTGTTGGAGTGTGGAGGAGGTTAATGTGTTTGGAAATGTTGTTTAGGTGACGGCACAAGATTTGGCTGATACTTATCAGCCACCATTTCAAAGCTGCATTCAGCAAGGGAAGGCAAGTGGAATCATGTGTGCTTACAATAGAGTGAATGGCGTACCAAATTGTGCCGATTATAACTTGTTGACCAATGTGGCTAGGAAACAATGGGGATTTAATGGGTAATGGAAACAATTCTTTTCGTGTTTTCCTTTATTCTTTTAGTCATTGTTAGATGATGAAAACTGACAACGAATATGTTTTGTGATTGATATCAGGTATATCACGTCGGATTGCGATGCAGTTGCTATCATTCGTGAATCTCAGGGATATGCAAAGACCCCGGAAGATGCAGTTGCGGATGTTCTCAAGGCTGGTACTGTGAATTCTAAACTCTGTCTTATGCTTTTCAGTCATTGGTGCGATGAAGATATTGTTGATGCCATACCTTATCATGGACATACATGGACCATCCTTTAACATACCGACTATCATACCTAATGAGACCATTAATAAATACCATGTCGACAAACTACAGAGCTCATGTTTTTGTAGTGCTTTTTGTGGCCCGCGATGTGTTGAATTCTATACTGATAGATATGACCCCGCAATCATAGAGTTGATAGCTTTACAATTCTGACCTTGAGATTAATTGCCTACTAAAACAAACAATAATTATCAATGCAAACAACACAACTTTTTTCTGCGTCACAGATTGCTCTCGAGATCATTCATGCATTTGAAATAAGCACTAGCATTTTTATCGGGAAGTAACTATTAATTATCAATAGAATAGATGTTTGCTTAGAATGTGTTTAGTATATTCTTTTTAGATATTTATGATGATCCGCAGGTATGGATGTGAACTGTGGCTCCTACCTTAAAAATCACACCAAATCAGCCGTGCAGCAAGGGAAGCTCCCAACACTGCAAATTGACAGGGCCCTTCGAAACCTCTTCTCTGTCAGAATGCGATTAGGGTTGTTCAATGGAGATCCTCGTCAGCATCCTTTCGGCAAAATTGGTCCAAATGAAGTCTGTTCCCAGGAGCATCAGAATCTAGCTCTTGATGCTGCTAGACATGGCATTGTGCTGCTGAAAAACAATGGGAAACTTCTACCACTACCTAAATCAAACTCAATATCCCTAGCAGTAATTGGGCCGAATGCAAACTCTGCAAATACTCTTCAAGGGAATTACTACGGCCATCCTTGCAAGTCCATCGAGCCGCTAAAAGCCTTAGGGAGGTATGTTAAATACGTGAAATATCAGTCAGGCTGTAATAACGTAGCCTGTACTTCAGTAGATGTGAACTCTGCACTAAATATTGCGAGGGAGGTTGATTATGTGGTGCTGATCATGGGATTGGATCAAACCCAAGAGAGGGAAGAACTCGATCGTTATAGTTTAGTTCTTCCTGGGAGCAGCAGGAACTTATCACTAGTGTCGCAAATATTGCAAAGAAGCCGGTGATTCTTGTTTTGCTCAGTGGAGGCCCTGTTGACATCACATTTGCCAAATATCATCCCAAGATCGGCGGTATACTTTGGGCTGGTTATCCTGGCGAAGCTGGTGGCCCTGCCCTTGCTGAAATAATCTTTGGTGACCACAACCCAGGTAATATTTTTCTACGCACACTATCCACCGAAGCAGCTGGTAGCAAAAACTCACCATAGACAATGTGTATATTAATGTGTGCAGGTGGGAAATTGCCATTACTTGGTATCCTCAGGATTTCATAAAGTACCAATGACTGATATGCGGATGCGACCAGTTCCATCCCTAGGGTATCCTGGCAGAACCTACAAATTCTACAAGGGCAAGGCTGTCTTCCCTTTCGGCTATGGACTCAGCTACTCCAACCACATTTACAACTTCGTCCATGTATCCCATAACACAATTGACTTGACCCAAACCAGCCAGGCGTCAACTCCAGTAATCTCAAACACATCTTACATAAAAGTTTCAGGCCTGAGCGCTGAAACCTGCGACATTATAAAAGTCCACATTAGTTGGAGTTGAAAATCAAGGACAAATGGCCAGCAAACATCCAGTGCTACTATTTATCAGGCCAGGCGAGGTAACAAATGAAAACAACCCGGTAAAGCAACTGGTTGGATTCGAGTCAGTTAGCTTGGAAGCAGGTGAGCAACGGGAAGTTGAATATGTAATCAGCCCATGCGAGCATTTGGCTAGAGCTGAGACAGATGGAATAATGGTGGTCGACAAAGGGTTACATTTTTTCGTCGTTGAGGACCAAGAGTATCCGATCTCTGTCGTTTTTTAACAAGCATTGGAAACTTTCTTCTGTTCAGCGCCTGTTTTTGCTGCCAAGATCTTCAGAGTGAATTTTGATTGTATTCAAAACTCCAAACCATGCATGCAAATTCTAATGTGCATGTCAAAGTATGTAAGAGTCATTGATATTTAAATTCAAGTGTGTTTGTATCAAAAAATATATTTAGTAGTGTTTGATTTTTGATGGATAATATTTTCAGCGAGTAAGGTTTTAGGAGGACGGATAAATAAATGTGATACAGTGAGACATTATCTCAACCGTTGAATACTAATAATCTAACGGATGAGATTTGATTCAAAAAAATAACCGTTAATCTCAACCGCTAGGGTTTTTGCAAATCCAACCGTCTATTATATAAAAACCAACTTTAATCTCAACCGCATATTAATCTAATACAACGGTTGATATTAAGTACTTGCGTCTCACCTAAACTTTTCGTCTCTCTTAAACTTTACCCTATTTTCAGCATTTTTAAAATATACAAGGTTACAAAAAATAATCGAATAATCTAATTTTAATTATTTTATGATTGAAATCTGTTCACGAAAACTTTTTGGGTGATAAAAATTAGAAAAAATCACACATAAAACACATCAGGCCACAAACACATGCGTTTGAACCTTATTGGGCCGACATCAAATCAGCCCAATGACAGGAGCCCCAAATCCGACTGAGTACAAATTCCCAGTTCTCTCCATCTCCCGACCGGAACCCTAGCCGTCGACAGTCGACACAGAGTCAGTAATTAATCCCTACCCTCATCGGCACTTCATTGCATCAATATAACTCTTGGAAAAAACTCGGCTTTATTAAATCGGATTTTTTGTCGATTTTCAGGGAGCTGTGCGTGCTAATTGGAGAATTCAAGTGATCGAAATGGTGACTGCTAAGAAGACGGTGAGTACTTGTTGATGTAATTGGATTTGCTAATTGTTTGGATTGTTGTAATGTTTCTGACTCGTGTGAATTAGGGTTCTTTGATTCTTTCTAATGGTGTGGTTGTAAATTGTTTTTTCAGAAGAAGACGCATGAGAACATTAACAGCAGACTGGCTCTTGTGATGAAGAGTGGAAAGTACACATTGGGGTACAAGACTGTGCTGCGTCAGTTGAGGAGCTCTAAAGGTTTGATTTTGGCTTTTATATTGTGATTTTTGATTTGGCTGTATTGTTTTTTGTGTGTTGTTTATATGGGTGTTTTTGTGGAAGTGTAGGTAAGCTGATTATTATCTCCAACAATTGCCCGCCTCTAAGAAAGTCGGAGATTGAGTACTATGCAATGCTTGCCAAAACTCAAGTGCAGCATTTCAATGGAAGTGAGTGCTTTTTTACGTTTCAGTCATTTCTCTTTTAATTTATAAAGTAGCAGATCAGCAGACTCTTGAATATGTTTTGATGATTTTTGGAAATAAAGTAAGTATGGTTTAGGCACTTTGAATTGAAGGTGTTCATAGCTTTTTAATGTTTGCACTGAGGTTCCATGCACTTGATGATTGTTAATGGGTATGTTGTTTCAACTGTTTAATGAATCTCTTTGAGATTACGTTATATAAAAATTTCCTTAGATATTGTATGCGTGGTTATTAGATCCTACACTGGATAATTTGTTATATGTTTTCGCGGCTTGTGATTTTGTAATTATTTTCATGTTGTCTTTTGGTTTTATTATGTTGGAAGGTTAATCTTGATGCTTTTTAAGAGGGATGTTTAATTGATACAACAATGTATACTTGTCGTACCAATTCGTGTTTTGTTTTGGTCCGTGATTAGCTGGCTTTCATGATGTAGACAGTGATACGCAATAAAATAAGTATTGTTAATGGCTTTCAAATCGCTATCAGTTGATCTTTTGTTAAATTAACTTGCAGACAATGTTGATCTTGGTACCGCATGTGGAAAGTACTTCAGGGTTTCCTGCTTGAGCATATCCGACCCAGGTGAATCTTCCATCCATTAAAATACCCTCTAAATACCACACTACAGCTTCTTTGATTAACAAACTAATAATTATACATTTCTTATGATCAGGCGACTCCGATATCATCAAGGCCCTTTCTGGAGACCAGTAATGAAGTGCTCTTAAGCAGAAAAACAGTTTTCACTTCAATCCTTGGATTTTGCACCAACTTATGTAGTAGAACATATTTGTGTTTTGAAAGTTTTTAATTATTGAAACTAGCATCTCTTCTTGTTTTAGAATTACTCTAAAATCAGAATAAAAGATGTAAACCAGACAACCAGTGGCTTATGCCGGTTGGTTTATAGATATTTTTTTATTTTTTTATTAATAGTTTAGGAAAAAACATTACAAACACGTCATCTGAATCAAATTTATTCAATTTAACCAGTAGTATATTATCTAAAATTGCAAATACTATGTAGCCTAAACTGTACAGCTCTTGTATAAAATTTACATTGGAAAATATGCTGAGATGAGTATCATTTTGGGCATCTTCACATCCCAACATGAACAGGAATACAAGTGCAGGACGCCTACTCATTTACGAATTATCCCAACATGTCTTTGTCGAACGTCTCTTGAAGCTGTGCTTTTTGCATCCAGTTCAGATGGTGCACATCCAGTTAAATACCAAATGGCAAGGAAAAAAGGCTGGAAGACTAGGTGGTTCCTTTACTGATGAAGTGCTGTCCAAAATAGTTGCAGAATATGATAGGATGGATAATTGGATATATAGGCTAAGAAGTAATGAAGTATAACCAACACCCACTAAGCCCAGAATTCCACTGATTCCAGTTTTTCTCTGCAGCTGACTCCATAACCTAGAGCAATGAACTACAACAACACATCACCCATTTAATCAGGAGCTCTATTTTCTGAACTTTTTTTTGTATTGCAACATGCTGCAGACTGAAGAGTCCACACCAATCTATTCATCAGCCTTTCTTCAGGACCAAAATATGTAAAAGAAAAAGCCCGAAAGAAAAACCAAAATGCTTCCAGCAAAATTTTGGGAATTAATTTTACTTGAGAGCTGCATCCGGTGGCCTCAGTCCTGCAAAGGAGTCACCAGCATCACTTTCATGTGATTCTGACGGAAAATAAAGGGTGGTTTGCACTCCTGGTGATAGTTTGAGAGAAGGCCTCAATTCCATGACCTGCACTGGAAAGAACAAGCGGGATGCTTAGCTATCCACAATAAATTACAAATACAGCTTCATTAGCACTTTAACAAGCAAAAGCCAATAACCTAATACTTTTTGGCTTTCATTTGTCTGATTCAGTGTGTTTGACCATTTTTTCACAAGTTCAAGAATTTTATCACTATTCACTAGTAATGAGATTAGTGTAGAGCTATGAAAGTAGAGAAAAATACCCAAAACTATGAACTATTCATAGGAAAGATACGTTATGTTAATACCAATTGACGGAATCCACTAATCTCATCGTCGGTCAGTCCCCCTCCCACGTCACCAGATTCTTCCCATCCGAGAGAACGAAGAAATGCAACCTCTTCTTCATCCATAGTATCCTCTGCACATACACTCGAGCTCTTTTCTCTATTTGAGGACTTGAGAACTTCACTGCTGGAGTCATCCTTGCTGACTGAACTACCATTTTCAGTTCCACATGGACTTGTACAAATCATATCTCTTAACAATTCACAAGACATCACTTTAGATGGTGACTGTTCGCAGTTATCTGTGTCTGAAGTAACTGCATTAGTCATTAGAGTTTTCTTTCTCACAGAATTGAAAAAGTCAGTCCGACTTTGAGAAGAGGAAAACAATGTCCGCTTTTCAACGACGGATGCCAGGCTCAAAGTAGAAACAACTGCATCACGCTCCAAGATAGATGTTTTGGCAATGTTTGTGCTTTTAACAGATAAAGAAGAAGTTGCGGGGGTCGCATGCAGATGATTCCCTAGCCTAATACCTGCACCGCCATTTTCAAGATTGGATCCATCTTTACAAGTAGAAGATGCACTGTTATCCCAAGGATGCTTGAGAACAAATAATTTACTGCCATGGGATGACTCGGAAGAATCAGCTGTGACAGGCCCAGAATGAAATGATTGGCCTACAGCATTCAGGGAGGATGATGACAGTTGCGGCCCAGACTTGTTAGCCCCACTTACCTTGCCAACTCTAGCATTCAACTTTGGTTTAAACTTATCCGAAGAATTAAAAACCTGCTTTGAACATTACAATATGGTATTGAGTTAGTAACAATAAAAGCACAACATAATATTCAGGAATCATCAATGAACAATAAAAGAAAACTATCTGAATAATCCTGAGCCTACAGATATTGAACTAATTCCTTCTAGCAAAATGCTGTCAGAAGACTGTTTATGGTACATGTAAAGGGCATCATAGGGAATTACCGGAGATTCTTAACATTGACGAATGATACTCTGCACATACAGATCCAAAACAGTGCCCCCTACTGTCAACAACTGGAGATATTACACTTGTACAACAACTATTGCCAAGTCCAAAACAGATCTAGTATGTGTCACAGCACTCTGACATTAGTACACTAGAGACTGATTATACCAACTTAGATATTGTACGGAACCATAAAAATAATCAAATTACTATTGCTTTGACATATTTTTGAAAATAGCTATTGTGCTAGACGGTCAAAAGTGAATTTACTCTTACCTTGTGTGTTGCCACGTCATAGGAATTAGTTGTCTTACTTTCTCGATGGCCATTAGCTCAAGTCTCTGATTTTCAACTAATAACTGCAATCGCCAAACTTCCAGTGAGATCAGCACATGATAATATATAAACAAACAAGGCAGTGAGGAAAATTTTAGGCTACCTGAGGCGTGGTGCGAGAAACAGATGGAGACTGAACTAACGCTTCAGCCATATTTAAAGCAGAAGATGAACACAAAGCACCGGACGTTTTTGAACACCAGACAAAATATTAGAAACCCCAGATGCTGCTTTCCCAGCTGCTGAAACAGTATTTAAACCTCCAGAGTTGATACTCGAAGCAGCTGATGTGGAAAGATGTTGATGAGCAGATTTTCCATTACTGTTATTTCCGATAACATCAGGAACCTCAGCCAATGCCGGCCATCCTTCCCCAATCAAAGATGAACTACCAATGGGTAAAATTGGGGATGCAACTCTGACTGCATTTGTCACTTGTTTTTCGCCTACTCCCAAAGATGGAAAATCTTTTTCAAATGACACCTTTGGCATACTACTATTAGACTTATTTCCAGTAACCAAACCATTTCTAGGAAGGAGATTCTTAATCTTAATGTCTCTAGGATCTGATGCAATTCTATGAAGCAATGAGTCACCCTGATTTCTAGCCACCATTGAACGAGTGTGCCTCAAAGAGTCCTTACCCAGAGGTTCAAGACTGCCACATTCCCAAAGATCCCCAAAACCCAACTTCCCCTTATCACGCTCCTTGTCTCTGTGGCTTCTGCTAAGAAAGCTGTATGTTTGCTTTGAAGAGCTATTGTTTCTGGAACTCCTCCTTGAGTTAATATAAGAGGATTGCTCCAATAGTTCCCGAAGCCTGTCAGTTTCATTATTTATCCGAGATAATCTGTTATCAATGAAGCATCTGCAAGATTATATGAGAAAATAGAAATAATTTCAGTGTAAAAATGATTTTAACTAAGTTCCACTTAAAGTCAACAATAAGAGACACCACCCTGAATGAGAATTAGCTATGCAAAATGATTAGCTGCACTGCTTCCACAGTTACATGTCCATTACTTCTTAACCATTCTGGAACTAAACTGGTTTCACTACTACCCATAATGAACTCCGCACATAATCAGTATCCCAAAAAGGGGAAAAGAAAATTTCTTTCTTTCTCCCTAACCTCCAACGGCAATCCTTCCTACAAAACTAACAGATTCCCACTAACCCAACACCTAATTTACTACAATCACAACTCGTTTAAGCAACCCTCTAGACTATTGATACAAGACCCTAGTGCAACCAAACTAATTCAGACACAAAGATGTCGCATAACTAACCTTAAAACCACAATCAGGAAAAAACATCACCTCTAGCCACACTATACAGGGCTTCCTCAACCCAACACTGCCCCAATTCCAACAAGCCCTTACTACCACCGAAATTCAACTTAATAACAAAATACAAGATCAGAAACTGACTTAAGTATCAACTCGTCGGAAACCAAATCAACCGAGTTCAAACAGTACCGAAACACTAACCGTGCCGTTACGTAACCGAGTTTGAAGCGTAATCGGATCGTCAATGCGGCGCTTGAATTTCTAGGGTTTTGAAATTGAATGAATTTCGTTGTTCTGAATTTCTAGGGTTTTGAATTGCTGAAGAAAATTTGATAGAGCGAGCGCTTCTCAAGTTGTATATGTTATGAAACATAAATTAATTAACTTTAAATTTTAGAATAATTTTTTGTTATCTGTATTATAAAATGTCTGAAATCATTCATTTATTACTGAAAATAATTACAAATGATGGTAAAAAGCGATAAATTGTAATTGTAATCATTTCGTAATAAAAATTCGTCTGTCAATATTTTCTGCGGAACAAAAGATAACTAATGTTTCGATATGTAAAATGCTGTCTGAAAAATTGATCAATGATTATATTACTTCTAATTCAATACGTGAATTGGATTTTTAAAAATTAGTGGTTGTGATAAATTACTATCAATTTTTACCGTTAATTTTAAAGTTATTCTATAAAAATTAATGTCATTCTCAGATATTTTTTTCCGCAAAAGACAAATAGTTCTTCTGAAATAACTAATATGCACTTGAACTCTATGCGTCTTTGAAAGTATAAATGTTTTATTCATTTTACCCATATATTTGCATCGCACATACGAATAGTTTTGAGAATGGATGATCCCAATAGTTTGAACACGAGAACAAGTTCAATAGAATGTTTAGGCAGCTACCTAGTAAAATCTAGTACATATCTCGAACATAGACGTATAATGCCAATTTAAGGTGACAAAGCATTCACAAACAAAAAAACACGTTGAAAAATGTTGTACGATGCTACAATCTTTGTAAACATCGGAAATTCACATCTTCAAAAGACTATTAAAACACATTTTTATAAATGTGAGGATACTTATTATATAACTCTTGAAACTGTCAATAATTACATTGATTCAAAGACATAATAAATCACATTAATTAAACTCAAACTATGCTTGAATTCATCTGTTCATCATTTTTTTAACTTTTAATGTTTTCGTAAACAAACTAAATTGTTAACATCACATCCCATGAAACAACGGATAAAGATCAATGAGGACAATCCACAATTTGTGAAACCGTAGGACATGATCTCAACAGTTGAAATCTAATCATCCAACGGATGGATTAAAAATAAAAAAACCTCCAAATCCAACCGCCTCGTGTTATTCGCAAATTCAACCGCAACTTTAATAAAAATAACTTTAATCTCAACCGTCAGATTAATCAAATCAACAATTGAGATTTTGTCTTCCGTCTTATAAATATTTAATGTCCTCCTAAAATTTAACCCCCATGAAAACAATTGAAATTTTGAAAACACAGTAGATAAATTGAATGACTATCAAGTTGTGTTTAACTGTACAAATGCTTGGAAGTTTATTGATTTATTCATTCATTTCAACATGTGATAATTATTAAAAACAATGTTTAATAACTTATTCTACTGGTTCTTTCTATTTGTGCTTTCCCTTAGGTTCTTCCTCTTCGGGCAAAGGTTCTTCATCCTTTTTTGACGACTTTTTATTCGATTTAGGCTCTGCATAATCTGACTCACTTCCTCCGGCCAAGTCAGATGCATCTTCTTCACCCTTTGATGACTTTTTCTTCTTCGACTTGGGCTCTGCATAATCTGATGCACTCTTTCCGGCTGGATCAGATAAATCCTCTTCTCCTTTCGAAGATTTTTTCTTCTTCGACTTAGGCTCTGCATAATCTGATCCACTCTCTTCGGGTGTATCATAATAATCATCTTCTCCCTTTGATGAGCTTTTCTTCTTTGACTTAGGTGCATGTTCTTCTTCCTCACCGGAGCTACCAACTTCATCTGATGGTTCGCCTTTCATCGATGACATCTTCTTTTTCGACACCGGTTCTTCGCTCTCTGATGCATCATCCATAGGAGGTTCTTCAGGTGGAGGCTTTTTTGAAGACTTCACTGGAGCAGCTGGAGTAGGATGAGCTGGAGCAGCTGGAGTAGGATGAGCTGGAGCAGCCGGAACAACTGGAGCAGGATTAACCGGAGCACCTGGAGTAGTTTGCGTAGGACACGGATAATTACAATAACAGTGATTCAATATATGAGGACCAGATTTACATTCGCCACCATAATTAGGTCCAAATAACTTGCACTTTACAGCACACCAAGTTGTAAAACACACTCCGAAAGTACTGGATTCCTTAGTACAAACACCTGGAGAGGTTTGTACTTGTTGTCCTGGAGAGGCTTGTACTTGTTGTACATTGACATTATGGTTGTGTAGCTCAACAAATTTGTTTGTAGCATTATCTTTATTTGCGCACACAACTTTCACTGTAAATATATATATAAAAAATTAGTTGTAAAAACATGTCTACTTAGAATAACATTCTTAATGATGAATTCAATCAAAAGTTCGAACAAATATTGAATTCAATGAATCAAGTGTATACTCACATGAAATGTTCAGGACAAACATCGACAAAAGGAATGCAATAGTTCTAATCTTCATGTTTGCTAGCATATGTCACAACAACCGGACTTGTATTTAATTTATAGAAAATAAAAGTTCATAGTTTTCACACGCAGTTAACATGTATTTTGTGTAAAGAAACGTGAATATTAAATGTAAAGTTTGATATAAAACACAAATTTATTTAATATTTCTATTACCAAGAGATGATTCAAAAAATTCATCACCAAACTAGATATACTCTATGACAATGAAGTAAAATAAAGTCTAAGAAACCAGACATATTTATTAAGGTTTTATTGATTTAGATGAGAAACCTTTTCAAAATACTATGAATATAGTATATGTAATATAGGATTAAATTTAGGACAAACATGTTTTTTGTAATATTGAATGACATCTTAATTCTCAACCGTTGATTTATTAAATGGTTGATATTGATAACGGTCATTCTCAATCGACCGTGTATTTTTCTAATTCAACCACCTATTCTTAATTCAAAATTAATTTAATCTTAACCATCAGAGTAATCAAAACCAATGGTTGAGATGATGTCTGCGTGTCTTATAATCCCCAATATCCAAACTCATATATCTTATCTACGGAATGTGAAATGAATCTACAAATATATTTAATATTCAATAAATTTTTGAATCATAAAAGCTTACTCAATGGTTTACAAAATGTAACTATTAAAAATATTAATCAAAGATAATATAATTTTATTAAAGTTTTATTAAATATAATTTATTATTAATAAAATTGGTTGGTTGAATTTGTAAAAAATACGAACAGTTATATTTGACGGTTTCTTTTTCTTTATATCTCATCCATTAATAAACGTTTAAGATTGCGTCTCTCCAATCTACAAAAAAAATATCATTTTTGAACCATTCTCTATAACCAGATTTCAACAAAATAAATTTGGTTATATTGTCTTTTTTCAGATTCATTTTTTTACTAAATTCGTGTATGGTTCGTTAATATATGATTATTTAAAAAGGCTTTGTAAGTTGTCTCTTTCATAATAATCATAATGTAAACTTCACTAATTCATGACATGAAAACCCGTTTGAACTTCATTCGAAGATTCAAATCGAAGGAGTGAATAAATTTAAATATGAAAAATTCATATTATCATAGATTTAATTACCCGCGAAATATCGAGACATTATAATTTAATTTCCCACGACATACTTTTATATAACGTATATTTAGTTAATGAGTTTACTATGATTTATTTATGATAAAAATGTCGTTAATGTTTAAATGATGGGATACATCACGAACAATTTAGTTGAAGATAATGATAAGTACTCTTATATTTAAACACATCTAATGAATAGGAATTGCAAACCATTGATGTTAAAAAAATGGTCTTATCTTACGATGGAAGGGGATGACATGGGTTCGACACATTTACATTCAATCTTAAATTTAAATTTTATGTACAAGTATATGTGGTCTAGCGGTCAGTAATTCAATGTTAGAGGTTTCTCGAATGCATCTCCCTCTTAGGTTTGGAGTTTGTTCAGTAGTATTTGGCTTTGTAATAATAATAATTATTTTTGTGAAAAGTAGTTTACTTAATTTTGAGGTTTGCTCTAGTTATGCCACTATTTTTTTAATAATATTCATGTCAGATTTTTATATGCAAGTCTACTATTTGTTTAAGTAACAATATTGTGACAAAGAAAGAATATTTGGATGTCAGATACTCTTTGTTACGTTTCTGTTGTACAAAAAATCATAATCAAAACTCTCAGAATTTGTATTCCCATCATTGGAATGAAAAACATGTTTTATTCGAATTATCGAACTTGATTTTGATAGAGTTATAAAAAATAAAAATAATGTATACTTATTTTTGAGTTTCTCCTAATCTTCGTTGAATACAAGTGTGTTGGTTGAAAAATTATAGAAATTAGTGAAGCTTAAGTTTTGATAGAGTGAAAAGACATCTAAAATGGCACATTTGAAAGATTATTGAACTAGTGTCACTAACAAGGTTTAGTGTAACATCATTTTCTTTCAAGGTACAAAAATAATGGTCGCCATTATAAGATCTCAAAATCTTATACCCGAGTTCACCCCATAGGCTGAAGCACACATCTAACAAAAAAGAACATAAAAGTTTTACATTTTTTTGGGTGAGGGATAATGAAAGGGGGATTAATCAAAACTTTTGGAGGGGGGTTTATGGAAACACTTGGAGGTGGGATAGCCAGAACTCTAGGAGGACTAGCTGTTGGAGGTTGTTTATGTTTCTCATCATTTGGTGCAATTGGAGGTTCGGTTGGTGATGCAGTTTGAGGAGGTTCTACTAGTTCACTTTTTGGAGGTTTAGTTGATTTACTCGAAGGAGGATTAACGGGTACACTTAGAGGAGGATTTACAGATGCACTTGGTGAAGGACTAATAGATGAGTTTCGAGGATTACGAAGATTTGAAGATGTGTCATTCAAGGGAGGATTGATTGGAGCATTTGGAGGAGGATTTACTGGGACACTCGGAGAAGGCTTCTTAGAACCAACGGGAAGTGGAATTATGACTGGAACAACAGGAATTGGAAGAACAATTGGCTTAGGAATTGGAATTTTAGGGAATCTAAAATTTCCTTTTCCTTTTCTTCTTTTTACTTTTCTTTTACGTTTTTTCTTACGAAATGAAATATCATCCCAGGGTGAATCAGCAGGAGCATCATATGGAGAATTAACAGGGGCATCAAATGGAGAATCAATAGGAGCATACGACGGAGAATCAATAGGAGCATAATACGGAGAATCTATAGGAGCATCATATGGAGAATCAATAGGAGCATATGAAGGAGAATCAGTGGGAGCATAATATGGAGAGTCTATAGGAGCATCATATGGAGAATCAATAGGAGCATACGTCGGAGAATCAATAGGAACATAATAAGGAGAATCTATAGGAGCATCATATGGAGAATCAATAGGAGCATAAGAAGGAGAATCAATAGGAGCATAATAAGGAGAATCTATAGGAGCATCATATGGAAATCAATTGGAGCATCATAAGGAGAGTCAACACGTGCATCAAATGGAGAATCAGCAGGAGCATCCGATGGAGAATCAACAGGAGCAGCATATGCTGAATCACGCTGATCACTAGATGGAGAATCAGTTCGAGCATGAGATGGAGAATCACTAGGAACATTGGATGAAAAATCAACAGGAGCATTAGATTCAGAATCAGTTGGAGCGCCACCACTCTCATCAGATGCAGCACTACCACTCTCATTAGATGGAGCACCACCACTCGCATCAGATGGAGCATCAATACTTGTATTAGACGGAGAATCTATAGGAGCATTGAATGGAGAATCAATAGGTGCACTGGATGGAGAATCAACCTTACGAATGAGAGAAACACCACACGTTTTTATACAATAACACGTTTCACCATCATCAAATTTTAATTTAATGCATTTGCCTTTCCTGTATCCATCTTTCTTGCATATGTGTCTGCATAAAGTTTCCACACATTGTGTACCGACATAATGAATGCTTTTATCATTACATTCACGTTTGGTTTTTATGACCTTTTTTTCATTTTTACCAAAGACTTCGTTAGACTTGTTGTTGACTTCAATCAAATTGTCACGATCAATAACTACTTCAGAGACACTTACAATTTTCACTGCATAAGAAAACGAAAAAATTAATATTTATCAAGTTGAATATTAATCAATTGTAGTGGAAATTATTTATCCTTTTTAATTTTCCTCATGAAATTTCAAAAGTTCTTAACAAACCTTTGAAATCACATATATTTTACTCATAATCTCAACTGTAACATGCTTCTCAAAATGAACTCTTTACTCAATAATTTCAATAACTTGTGCAAAAATTCAAATATAAACTAAATGAATACATTTTATACTCACATGAAAAATTCACGACCAGAATCGACAAAAGGAAACCAAGAGTTTTAATCGTCATGTTTGCTACCATAATTCACAACAATAGTGTCTCCATAAATTTATAGAGAATTGAAGTGCACGATTTTTGCATGCCATAAAAACTTAACATGTATTTTGAGTAAAAACTTGAATGTAAAATATCTTTCTTTTTTAATAAAACATGAATTTATTACAATGATATATTCCCAAGATGATTAACATTCAACACTGAATTAATATAATCTATTATATTGAAGTAAAGTAAAAGTATTTAAGACACCAAATGTAATGATTAAATGTTCCCCAATCAAGATTAACAATTTTCAATTACTTGGATAACATATAATTTTGCTTACAGATTTGTAAAATGACTCCTCTAATAATGTTTCAAAAGTTAAGGTTAAGATTGGGTGCAACATAAAGCGGATTGAAAACTGCATATATTAACTTAAATTATTAAACACATCATAAAACGGCGTAGATTTATATCTGAATCTAAAATATTTATTTTGGATCCGCTGCATAGGATCTTCTTATTCACAAAGTTGGCATAGATTACTTCAAGTATATAAATTTTTAATTATAAATGGTTATTTATAAAAAAAAGACACTTATTCACATTAATTACCTGAAACCACTCTCTTTGCGCTTAATTATTGAAAGCCGCATCTTATTTTATCAGCCGCCAATCAAAATTTATCCTCCTCTTGAATTTCGAATTTGTCCAATACTTGAGCTTTGTAATAATGATTTCTAATTTTTTGTGAAAAATAGATTATTTAGTTTTTGGATTACCCTAATTATGCCACTAATTTTTTAATCTATTAATCTCAACATACTCGTATTTTGCGCAAACAATTCCTTCAATTTAATGAATACAAATTTATATCTGAATTACGTAAGGTTTTAATAAAAATTTCATAAAGATGTCGTTTTGATGCTCGCTATAATTAGATACAGATATGATAAGATGTATCAAAATTAAAGTCATAAATCACGTTTCACATTCTCACAAAATCTCAAACGACTTTACACTTGTTATCACACCCCGGTCTCATGCACACATTAATTGAATCAGAACCAACTAATGTGAGTAATTTTTAAATATTTTTGCAGGGGTGACATTTGAAGGAGGATTAACCGGCGGACCGCGGACTAACCGTTGGAGATTCCTTTTCGTTTTCTAGGAATCGAATTTTTTGAACCAATGGAAAGTGGAATCGTACTATGTTTTTATAAATTTAAAGTCCACGATTTTCGCATGCATAAGGTTAATTAACACGTTTTAAAAAAAACGTGGATACAATACAATATTTCTTTCGATTTTTATTAAAATATGGATTTATTACAGTGATATATTACAAAGATGATTAAAATAAATTCAACATCTCAAATCAGTTAAAACATAAATTTTGTTTACATGAATGTTTCAAAAGTTGGTATAACTTACTTCAATTATTATAATTTGTAATTATAGCAGGGTTAATTATTGAAAATAACCGAAAAACCACTTCTTATATGCGAAATTATCGATAAAAAGTAACCCCAAACGGTTGTTTTTCAAATTACTAGTCTTTTGTTGCATATTATAATGTGCATATAATTAATTTAGCGTATAAATTTGAATGATGTATATAACAATCATGTAAATGCGTTATTTTATAATTATTAAATTGAGTAAGGATAAATTATAGATGTGAATTGTAGCTTCAAAAGAAATAGTCAATTCCACCCACCCTGCGCTTTATATATAGAATAGATAAAAACAAGAGTTACGATCACACAAACATAGCTTTAATGTAATACTGTAATTAAAGTTGATTTTATTAATTAAGATAAGTTGTTAGACTTAGGTTGGATGTGACATTTATTCTTCTTTAAATCTCATTCTTAGGTTAATGCTAATCAATTATTTTAATGTGTCACAATCTTACGCAAATTTAATTTTTTTCTTGAACATTTTCTTATACGAACAATATTTTAAAGTAATAATTTACAAAAAGCATTTAAAAAAGTATAAACTAATTTTTGTAACCAAGGTTAATTTAAAGAGAGACTTTAAGTTTTTGTGATACGGAAGGACTTAATCTTGATCGTTGATTTTGATGATTCGACGGTTAAGAATAAAGTTTGTTTTAAAAAAATTGGCGGTTGGATTTGCAAAATAAACTAGCGCTTTTGAGTTTGGCGGTTTATTTATAATTTATATCTCATCTGTTAGATTATTGAAAAATTCCAATCGAGATCGTGTCTCATGATCTTAGATTTGTTGATATTCCTTCTTGAATTTTACTCTTTGCAACTACATGCATGAGTTTTAAAGATATCACCTCATTTTACTATTTTTTTATTACAATCATTGTTTTCAAATGTGTCATGCATGAAAAAGATATTAGAGAGACATCTTTCGTAGGATTACAAAATATGATTTTATTCATTGATTCTATCAATCTAATAATTAAAATTTAAATAAAAATAAATGTCTAATCTCTACGGCATTATGCTTTTTATAAATTTATTTTAACATTTAAATTTAATCGATTTTTAAAAAAAAATCGTCAAGTTACAAAATCAACGAACATGATTAAGATTAAATCTTACAATATTTACGAAAATGCAAGTCTTACAAGATCCCAAATCTACAAATTAAACAAAGAATAAAGATTCTATGAAAAGTAACATCTAGTTATAAAATGCAAACAGATCTCAATTCTCTTTTGATTAATTCTTATTTGAATACTTATCTCAGAATAAGTATTATGGCGTGTCTTTTCCAAAAAAATTATTTGTTGACCAAAAAACCCAACAGGACAGATGCTTAATTTATGCATAATTTAACCATTTTCGGTTTGAAATATTTTTCTGTTTTCAAAATATTTTTTTTCTGAATTTCTGAGCATTGTATTCTCTACATTTATATTCAATATAAGTATTAGTTTTTTGATTATTCTTAGTTCACAAAATTTTTGATTCAGTAAAAAATTATTTTATGCAACAGCCTTCCAACAGAGGATGACTTTCAATTAACACCAAAAATATAAGGGTTTATTTTCGATATAAGAGGCGCTTTTGATAATCGTATATTCCACGATGTAATATGCTTTATACCATTTGAAACATTAGTGATGAAATAAACAACAATTCATTAAATAGAGCAAGATCGCGACAAAGTTGAAGACAAAATATTTCAATAATCAGTATGGTCTTATTCGTTGTCGAATTTGTAATCTTTTGTAATGTTGAATTAGAGTGTATTGTCAGTTTAGTGGCTTGTAAAAATATGATATTTGTTATGTTCTTGTTGTGAGATATTTAGATAATTGACTTAGAATTTGTATTTCAATCGAGGGAAAGAAATTCGAATTTTATTTAAATACCAAAGAAAATAAATAAACAAATGCAATGCAATGCCTAATTAAGCTTCTTCTTCAATTGCTCCTCATCTCCACTTGATCACTTTGAAGCTTAAATGGAGCACTTGAGGGTTATTTACCCGTGCAAGGTTTATTGCAATAGCATTTTTGCCCGAAGTAAGGACCACTTTTGCATTCTCCGCCATAATTAGGTCCACCAACCTTACATTGGGTAGCACACACTACTGAGAAGCAAATATTAATCTTACCTTGATCATTGGGATCATGTAACTCACTACACATATTTGGAGGTGGGACATTTGGTGGAAGGACATTTGGTGGAGGATTAATCGGAACGCTCGGAGGAGGCTGATGAACTGGAACACTTGGTGGAGGATTATTCTTTGGAGATTCTTTTTCTTTTTTCTTTTCTTCTTTTTTTTCTTCTTCTTCGCGCTCCTCCTCTTCTGGTGGAGCTTCCTCCTCCAATGGAGGCTCATCAGCAGGTTCACTTGGAGTCTCATGTTCTTTTGGAGGGGGATCTTGTTTTTTAGGAGGTGGATTAACAGGTGCACTTGGAGGAGGATTAATTGGAACAGCCGGTGGAGGGTTAATTGGAACAGTTGGAGGAGATAGTTGTCCGCCACAAGGTGCATTGCAATAACATTTTTTCAAAAGGTGAGCTCCACCTTTGCATTCACCACCATAATTAGGTCCAAACACTTTACACCCTATAGCACAAAGGGTATCTGACCAGCAAAATCCATTTTTGGGATCGAGTCTCTGACTACAGATGCTTGGAGGAGGAGGGCTTTGTCCACCTTGTTGTAATATACTGACTTCATTATTTGGTATATAGTGAAACTCATCCAATTCGTCAATGTCGAAAAATTCATTTGCTACCAAAACTTTCACTGTAAATGCACAATATTTTAGTCTAAAATATATGAATAAAAATTGCATGATTCTATATCATATTACATCAATCTCATTCATTTTTATTTATAATATATATCAAGGAAAATAAATTGTATGCTCACATGAAGAGGCCGCAAAGAACACCAAAAGAAGGAATTCTGAAGTTCTTGTCTTCATGTTTGTTAGTTTGTGTCATAAAAATGATTTGCAAGGTATTTATAGGAATATAGAGTGAACTATTATTAATTTGAACATGTGTTGAAAAGTAAATATTTAATTTTCGAGAAAAAACATAAAAAGAAATAGTAATTCATTGTTCACACAAAATCAGTGTTTTTCAACGTCCCGAAAATCAAAAGATGAAAAATAATAATTCAAAAGTTCTGAGACTAATTGAAATGGTTTTATTTAATAAAATTTTAAATGTGGATAGAAGTGTGATCCGTATTATCTTATTTTGAAAATTGTTATGCAAATTGTTGTTGTCCTATATTTGTGAAATTGAATGTAAAATTATTTTCGAGAACTAGATTTGATACAATTAACTATTGGAAGATAATCAAAATTTTAACTCACATTGTTTTTTCTTGAGTGATGGTAAGCATTGATTTTGAGAAATTTACGATAATCAGTGTATATCGCTGAAATAAATATCACGAATCAATACAATAAAATATGCATATTTTGTACAAGAAATAGCGGTCTATCGGTCAGCCATCCGGTCTCTGAGTCTAAACCCTCTCCAGTGTATTTTCGTCTTGAGTCTGGGTTTGATCATTCCTTTTAGCGACGTAGGAATAATAATAATTTTTTTCGATAGCGGAATAATAATTTTTTAACAAATGCATATTTTGTTCTTGATTTGCATAAATTATTTCTAAACTCATCTTATCCACTTTTGATTGAAGTCGAATCCTTAACCAGTTGCAACACAAGAGAATATAACAATCCACATATGTTGTTTTACAATAAAATGTGTACTAGTGTGTAGCTCCTCATATTTATAAATGGTAGGAACAATATAAAATCGAAAAAGATCGTGCTCACAATGTTAGGATCATGTGAAACTCAATTTTTATCAGACCTTGGTTCTGATCAATACAACAGTTAGGATTGATTTTTGTGATAAAAAACATAACTTTTATTACATCATTGTACTAAACCTAATCAGATAAATACAACAGTTTAGATTGATTTTTGTGATAAAAAAAACATAACTTTTATTACATCATGGTACTAAATCAAATAAAGTAGGCGATCAAATTTAAAAAATCATAGAGCCGATGTATTTGATTATTTTATTACTTTCAATTTCATCAGTTGAATTATAATTAATTAAGATCATTTCTCACTGCCTTACAAAATTTATCGTCCCTCAATATTTTTCTGAACTCGCACAATCAGTTAATCTATCAAATTTATCTTGTACAGACAAAAATAAACACAAGAGAGATATAATTTGGTGTCAACGTAACATGTCCGTTAACTTTGATATTACATGTCTTCGATCGCCAGAATTACATTTATATATGCGAGCACACAATTGTAACTTGAATAGTTTAATACGATTTAGATTCTTTATATATTTTGATGTATTCATCCGAGTAAATAATTAATTATGAATTTTGTTCGATTTAATTAACTTATTTTAACATCTTTATTTCATGAGACTCAATTTTGATCAAATAAAGTAATATAATTCAGAAAACAAAATGTATGTTGCTTCACTCTCCTGGTTCTATTGTTGCTATTGTCTCGGATGAGGTTGCATTTTAAGGAGCAATGGCTGGAGCATCGGCCGAAGGAATATCAACTAGATCACTAGATGGGGAAGGAGCTGAAGCTGATTCGTCCGATGATTGTTGTCCTTTACAATTCGTTTTGCAAATACATTTCTTAAACATGTGAGTACCTTTTTTCATACATTCACCACTTATGTGTCCATTCTTTTTGCAGTTTTTGGCACAGCTTTTATCAAAACACACAGGGCCGAACGTTTTAAGCTGCTCTCTACATACGGTAGAATGGTTTACTTGTGCTTCTGATTCATCAACACCATTTGTAGTTATGCTGTCTTCGTTTACATTTGATTCATCGACATCATTGATAAGTACGTTGTCTAGCGCGTCAATATCGTCAATCTCAATAAATGCCCGAGTCGAATTCACTGTAAATATATAATGTTTTAGTCTAAAAATATATAACAGTAAACGAAAATTCTGTAGATCGAAATATTTACAACAAAATTCTATCCAAAAAAAGTAAATAAAAGATTTTATGCATACATGAAGAGACAGCAAAAAGCACCAAAACAAGGAATCCAAAAGTCTTAATCATCATGTTTGTTGGCGTATGTCACAAAATTTTACTTGTTTGCCTATTCTATAGTTTGTATGTTACAATACTGTAATTGTATGTATATACTCTATTTATAGGAAAAAATCAAATGATTTTCACATGTGTTATAAATATTACGCATTTTTGTGTAAAAACATGAAAAATGAGTAGTTCAATTAATTAACAAAAAAACGTGTTTAATCATCTTTTTAATCTCACTCAAATGCCTCTAGTTCATGCCCTCTTCGGTGCATTACAACTTGATTTTCACTGACAGAGATATATCTTTAATAAATGAAGATCGAAACAAAATAGATTATTAATAGGAAAGGCGCGCATGGCCCTCGATCAATCACATTTATTAAAATTTATATTAATGTGTCATTAGAACCAGTAACATTCCCTTTTTTTTGCATTTGAATTTAGATTCCTGCTATGTCGGTAGCAAATTCATGATCAAGTGCATCATTTGTTGTATCAATATCAAAAAATCCACCACAAACTGCTTCAATTGCAATGAAAAAGTACTGATTATTGATATAAAAAACAATTAAATTGTGATATGGTTTGATAAATTGATCGGAAAATAAATAAATAAATTTTAATCTGTTGTTCACAAGAAATTCCCAAAAACAACATCAAAAGAAACAACTCAATATTTTAGTCTTCATGTTTTTATGTTTAGCACAAATAACGAATATTCAAGACTTTTACAATAGTGAAATAAAGCTTACGAATTTCACATAACATGTTCCGAAAAGTCAAACACATAAATAGTTATATAAAAAACAAATTCAGAGAAAATCAACTCCGAATTTCAAATTTCAGAAAGAATATTGATCAAAATCATCAAACTTAAACAACACAAAAATTCAAAAGTGTTTTTTATGGAAGGAGAAACTTTAGCCGATGCTCTTTGAGTGTGCACTTTTGGGCTTTATATGTAGGATAGATTATTGACATCGACTATCATTTTATTCGTGAATTGGTGTCTGCCGGCAAGCTGAAAGTTCAACATGTGTCGTCATCTCTTCAACTTGCAGACATTTTCACAAAGGCTCTTCTTCGTCCTCTTTTTGAACTTTTTGATCCAAACATCACGTTAGCTTTAATCCGACGCTTCGTTTGAGGGGGTGATAGAATAGGAAACGATTAGTTTGCAACTCTTTTAAAATACAATATTAACTGATGTAAGAATATGAAGCAAGTGACTAACTTGTATAAGTGTACTCACTATGATGAATAACAAATGCAGTGAATCAATTCTGTCAATATTCATAAAACTGATCATCTATACTAATGTACAAACACTTATTTGAGAAATGATGGTAAACACTGATTTTGATAAAACTTAATGATTCATGTATACGTTTATACTTGTTAATAAATTCATGTTCTAACTTACATATTTTGAATATTTCTATGTCGACCTTTAATGACTTGTTTTCCTTTTGATTATTGTAATCTGTGAACACGACTGTATAATAAATTGTTAAACTGAATTTAGATATTTTATATAACTTGAAAAAAAGCTTCTCGGAAAGTAATTATACATGAATTTCATTTGATTTAACAAATTCTTCGATATAATATCTACATTTTAGTCATTGATTTGGAATAAAAAACAATGCATTTTTCCTCACCAGAATTTTATTTTATATGAAACATGTGTAATAATCAAGAAATTAAACATAATGTATGCTGCTTCACTATCCAAATTTTGTTGCTAAAATTGTAATGGATGAAGAGGCTTTTTATGGAGCAATGTATGGAGCATCGGCCGGAAGAAAATCATCAGCTGGAGCAATGGATCGGGGAAGAGAATCATCAACCGGAGGAGCAATGGCTGGAGAAACAGCTGACTCGTCCGATGATTCTTGTCCTTTACAAGCTGCTTTGCAAATACATTTCTTGAACATGCGAGTACCTCTTTTCATGCATTCACCAGTTAAGTTTCCACTCTTTTTGCAGTTTTTGGCACATCTAGTATCAAAACATAGGCCGAACATTTTAAGCTCATGTCTACATACGGTAGAATTTTTTACTTCTGCATTCGAATCATCGATTGCATTAATATGTAAATTATCGTCATTTTCATTTAATTCTTCAGCCTCGTTGATAGGTATGTCTTCATCGTTTTCATTTAATTCATCAACGTCATCCTCAGGTATGCTGTCTTCGTTTACATCTGATTCATCTACCTTAATGACAGGTACACTGTCTTCGTTTTCATTTAATTCATCAACCTCATTGACGGGTATGCCATCTTCATTTACATTAGATTCATCAAGTTCATTGATAAGTACATTATTTAACTCATCGACATCAACAACAGCCCAAGTCGATTTCACTGTAAATATATAATGGTTTAGTCAAACATATTTAACAATAATTGTAACTTCTTCGAAATTCTATTAAAAAATAAACAAACAGTAAACAAATTTTATACTTACATGAAGAGGCCACAAAGAGCACCAAAACAAGGAATCCAAAAGTCTTAATCGACATGTTTCCCTGGCGTAATGTCACAAGACTTTATTTGTTTGTTCGAATTGTATTTTGTTTGTCACAATACTGTTGATGTATGTATATGTAATTTATTTATAGAAAAATAAAACAAATAATTTCCACATGGGTTATATAATAAATAAGCAATTTCGAGTAAAAACGTGAAAATGAGTAGTAGTTCAAATTTTACAAAAAACGTGTTCAATCAATGTTTATAAACACAATATAATTTCGGAAAAAGAGTTTGTCTTTTTCAAAAAAATCTGTTTTCATTAACAGGATGAAATACAGTTCTTATGTTTAAAATAAACAAGTCTTTAAAATAAAATGTATATAAACATTATGTGTACTTGATTTAATTTCTTGAATGTGTTGTCCGTGGAAATAATTTCTTATTCAATTATAACAAAGTATCATCGTAATGAGTTGAGTTCAAGAAAAACATTAAATATTTGTGAGACGGAAATATATAATCTCGAAAGTTGGTTTTTATTAAATGAGCGGTTGAATTTGCGAAAAAGCTCAGCGATTGAGTGTGACAGTTTTATTTAAAATTAAATCTAATTCATTGAATAAAAAAATTAAAAAAATTACTAGGAGATGCATTGATCGGCATGTGTTTACAGTTTTGTGGCTAAGAGTATAAGTATAATAATGTTGGTCCAAATCATGAGTGACTTTATTTTAAAGGTTTCTTTTTCAGGTTTGAATTGAAGTTTTATTATATGTTGGATATGATATTTTTCACTATTTTATATGTAAGTGCATGTGAAAGATTATATTGATTTCTTTTCATATTTTTCACTATTACATATCATCTTAATTATTGATTTTATTCATACAATAGTTAATTTAATTTAAGTTCAACTACTTATTTTAATTGAAAATCAATTTTAATTTCACCGCTAATTTAATTATAACCAACGGATCAGATGATGTCCTCGCGTCTTAATTTTTTTAATGTCTCTCTAAATCCTAATTGTGAAAGTACGTTAACAATTTGATTTACATTACAAATGCAAATCCTTTTAACATGTGTTTTACATTCTTGCGTGCAGTGGCGGAACCAGGACGAAATATTCGCCGGGGCTCAAAAGCTTAGGAGGTACGAGCTATCTGCAAATAATTTTAGCGGGGGCTCAAATAATTTTTTTAGGGGGGGCTCAAATAATTTTTTTAGCCGGGGCTCTAATAATTTTTTCAGCCGGGGCTCAAATAATTACTTTACCCGGGGCTCCAAATCAAATTATGATAAATTATACCTGGTAAAAAAAAAAAATTTTTTTCCTCGCCGGGGCTCCAGCCCCCCTCCGCCCCCCTGGTTCCGCCACTGCTTGCGTGTAAGAATCAAAATGCACTACATTAATACATACCAAAATGTTACTCATTCTCCTTTTTGATCCTTGCATTGTTGAGCATAATTGTACCATAAATTGTTACAAATTTTGATTTCCTTAATATATTCACTATAATGTTTACACTTTATTCATTAATTTATTAAAGGGGATAAAGAACAATACATAAATATAAATTAATCAAAAACACAATATTTATTGTTCCACCCTCCTCGATTTTGTTCTTAAACTACAGGTTCACCTTCCCCGCCAACTCCGGCCGATTCGTCCGTTGGTTGTCCTTCACAAGGCGTTTCGCAAATACATTTCTTAAATATACCTCTGCTTTTGCATGCACCAGTAGTGTGTCCAGCTTTGGTGCACTTCTTGTTACACCTTCCATTCAAACATACTATTTGTCTGAATTCCTTTTTAGTACTTTCGCATGGAGCTGCACCTTCTCCTTCTGCACCTTCGACTTGTCCTTCTCCTTCTGGCATACCAGCTTCATTGATCGCTACGCTTTTTGACTCATTGATGTTGTTTATGTCAATATTATAACGGGCCCACACCGCACTCACTGTAAAAATGTAATATTTAATCGAATATTGTTAACGAAAAAGTAAATTATATATTGAATCGACTTCTTTTAATTCTATTCGAAATGAATAAATAATAAACAAGTTATATGCTCACACGAAGAGACCACAAAAAGCACCAAAACGAATCCAAAAGTTCTAGTCATCATGCTTGTCTTAGTCTCTTAGAATGTCAGAATAATGTACTTTTATGCGTGTATTGTAATCTTGTATTGTTTTTGTACTATCGTATTTATAGGAACATTAAGCAAACGATTTTCACGTGTGTTACAGAATAAATATGCATTTTGTGTAAGAACGGGAAAACGTATAGTGGTTTGATGTTAAAAAAATCTGTTTTAATCAATGCATGTAAATCCAAACTAATTTAAAAAATGTCTTATTTAATGACTATATTTAATTCGTACAAAAAGAAATAACAAAATTTTCGGATGTTCAAATTCGGTGCAGCGCATCTATTTGATGCGATCACTAAAACGACGTTCGACTCTATTTATTATAATCTTAAGTAGTTTTAGGTTGCTCTAAAGTCTTGTTATAACACTAGATCTGAATTCAACATGTTTGATGAGGGAACAAGATCTGTTTAGCCACCGATTTTTACGATAAATTTGTCGAATCAGCAAGGTCACTTCAATATAATTACCTAAGTTAAATGTATATTATTGATAAGTATAGGTCAAAAATCCTTTGAAAGAAAATTAAACATGTACAAAACGTTTCAATGAGTTGATTTATTTCAGAATGGTGGTAGTTGCTGTTTAAAATACCAAAACAAGGGTTATCAGTTATAAAACGGGCATTAAGTGTTCTAAGTTGTATATGATATTTGTCACTATAGCATATGTGAGTGCATGAGAAAGATTAAGTGTGATCGATAAACAAGATATCATCTATTTTATATTTATACATGATGAAAGAATAAATGGTTGACATTTATTCGTCTACTCGTCTTAATTATTGTTTATCTTTTATTTAATTTTGAATCTTTTGCTGCTTTTGGTATCTTTTGCAGGTTGAATTAGACCGATGAATTGCGACACGGAGTAGCTTTATGAGATTTCCAGAAGTTTGACCCGAGTCATTTTGCAGAGGAACTTTCAACTCGGTCGAAAAATAATGCACGGTGTAAATGAATCCCCCGAGTCACTTTTCACCACCCGGCTCAAATTTGACTCAGTCAACGCAGGTAAAAAATTTGAATATAAATAGAAAGAGATGAATTTTGACAGTAGAAAATTCTGATTTTGGAGAGAAGTCCTAAAGCTCAAGACATGAAATCAAGTAATCAAGTTTGAAGATCTTCATCAAAGTTCAAGAGAAGATCATCATCTCCTTTCTACTCTTTACCTTCATTTTAATGTACTCCCTCCGTTCCATTATGAGTGTCCCATTTCCTTTTTGGATGTCCCAAAATAATCTTCCCATTTCCCAAAATGATCTTCCCATTTCCTAAAATAGAAAGTTTTTTACATATACATTTACACTCTCTTTCATACTTTTTATCCCACTCATTCTCTTTCTTACTTTTTATCTCACATTTTTCAATTTTCTTAAAAACCGTGAAAGTTCTCAAATGGGTCACTCAAATTGGGACGGAGGGAGTATTTATTTGGTGTAGTGGACATGCGTAACTTGTCATGAGTGAATAGTGCCAGGTTTTCCATGTAAACAATCATTTTTATTTACTGAATAAAGTTTAGTTGATTTTTCATGAAATTGATATACTCTTATTATGATGTGCTCTATGTGTTTGATAAAATGCCTAGGAGGCCATAACATTAACCTGTTCAATTATAATTGATGCTTTGATGTCTAATGTCTATATCATGAATTCTATGTTGTCATACATGCATGAAAGTGATGAATGATCAGGTAGCTAGGTTTTTTGAAAAACTTTTATGTTACCGATCAAGAGACCGAGAGGTTGAGATTATGGGCTATAGGAGATACACGGTTCAGTAGAACGATGGTTTGAGAAACCACTTTTACCCTTACCAATAATGGAACGATTGTTGAAATTGGATAAGGGTTGAATGACACGTTTATAAGAATCATAAACATTGTTTGCATGCAATTAGATCTAGCCAAGGGAAGAAATGAGTCCTTAAATCCTTTTATTGATTGTTACATTTTATCTACTTAGTTACTTTGTTAGAACCAAGAAAGTTTATAACCGAATCCCCCAAAGTCCTTTATACCAACCTAGTAATGCATCCTACTTCCTAGTTAACTTAGTTAATTGCTTCTATTGGGTCGACTCTAGATCATCGTAGATTTCTAAATATTGTTTGACTTGCGCTTAAAATTAGTAATTTTATGAATACAACCCTTAATTTCGCACATCAATACATATATTGATAACCATCAATACATATATTGATAACCATCAATCTCAACCGTACTAGTTATTTTAAAGTTCAACCAATTATTTTAATTAATAATCGAGTTTAATTTCAACCATTAATTTAATTAAAACCAAATTTTAATGATGTCATAGCGTCATAAAAAATTAAAATCCCCAAAATCCGAACTAAGTAAGTGCTTCAACAATTCGATTTACATTACAAATGCAAAATCTTTTTTTGTGTTTTATATTGTTGCGTGTAGGTGATGAGTGCATAGATGTACTAATATTTATGTGCAATTTTCATTTAATTTTTGTTAGTTCTATAGTTGTTTGTGAGTATTTTGATATTTTTGTGATTGTTTTAGGTTATTTTATCATTTGAAGCCACAAAATAGCTTTCTAAGATTGCGCATAAAAACTTATTTGATTGTGAAAAGTGTGGAAGTGCAGAAATATGGCTAAGTAAAGTTACTCGGACGAATCACTTTTTGATTCGCCCTGTCAAAAGTGACTCTCCCAACATGTAGTGCACTGACCAAGTGACTCGCCCGAGTGAGTCATCCGACGCATAAAAGTGACTCGCCCAACATGTAGTGCATTGACTATGTGACTCCTCCGACGCATAATAGTGACTCGTCCGACATGTAGTGTGCACTGACTAAGTGACTCATCCAACGCAGAAAAGTAACTCGTCAATGCCGTCAAACCTCATATTTTTCCAAGCTATAAATACATAGCTCACATTCAAAATCATCATCTTTAGAAAATCATTAAAATTCAAAATTAAGACCAAAGATCAAGAGAAGAGATTGAAGATGAAATTGGGATTGAAGACCAAAAATCATTAAAAATTGTTTTTGTACTATCGTATTTATAGGAAAATTAAGCAAACAATTTTCTCGTGTATTAGAGAATAAATGTGAAAATGTATTAGTGATTTGATGTTAACAAAAATCTGTTTTAATCCATGTGTATAAATTCAAACTAATTTCAAAAAATGTCTTATTCAATCAACCATATTTAATTCGTTTTTGCTAAAAGAAATAGCACAAGTTCATATGTTATTTAAATTAATTTGTAGGATTCGAACACGGTGCAATGCATTTATTTACTGCGAGCATCACAGTGATGTCATTTTGACTCTATTTGTTGTAATCCTATGTATTTTTAAATGAATCATCAACCAAAACTAGTCGATGTAAAGTGATGTTGTAACATTGAATTTGAATCCAACATGTACAACATGTTTGATGAGGAAACAAGATTTGTTTGACCATTGATTTTCAAGATAAACTTGTCAAATCAACAGTGTCACTTCAGTTTAATTACGTAGTTTAAATGTATATTATTGATAAGTATAGATCAAAAATCCTTTTACAGAAAAATTAAACATGTACAAAATGTTAAGTAGTTAATTTATTTCAGACCAGTGGTCGTAGTTGCTGTTTAAATACCAAAACAGGAGTTATCAGTTTTACAAACCGGGCATTGCTGGCTAGGCTAAAGATATTTATTGCATAAAATAAATATGACGTTAAAAATATAAATATGATATTTGGATGTTTCTATACACTATTATCAAATCAAAACGTTGTTTTCAATAATAACAATAATTTTGTATTTATTTATGTGATTAAACACAAGACTTTGTGCTCACATGAAAACATAATGATAAGAATATTAATAATCATTACATGATGTTTTAATTGCATGTATTGCAGTAACATCTTCGTAAATGATCGCCTACATTTTGAATGCATCCGCCGTCACTGTATGTCTGCTTCATGCAGGAGTAGGCGCAATCACTGGTGCGGCAGAAGATACCTCTTTTACGGTAAAGTTCATTAGGCACTAAACATGAATCAGTGTATTCATTATCATCGTTTACACCGACAACATTTTTGTCATTTTCATCATCAACATCATTGATCATATAAGCATCAGGTTTTCCTTTAGTTTCGTCAACATCAACTTCAGCCTTTGTTGCTTCCACTGCTGCTGTTAGATAGTATGTCTTATTATTAATAATCAAAAATGAAAAACATGCAATCTTATGGAGAATTAATTTTATCTGATGCAATAATATCAAGAAAAAAATTAGATAGAATTTTGTGCTTACATGAACACGCCAAAAACAGCATCAAAAGAAGACATCCACAAATTTTAATGTCCATGTTGTGTACAATGTATGCAAGAGATGGTGATATGATCCTGTATTTATAAGTCCCGAATTAATTTTTGTTTTTAATGTACACAATTTTCGAACATTAATAATCCGTTTTTTTCAAATATAACAATTTCCAAAATACTTTAGTTTCAGACTTTATACGAAAATTCTATTTAACGTGAGCTGTCATATGTCATGCAAACCACCACAATTATTATTTGTGACGTAGTGGAAGTGAAAATGAAATTGTTGGTAGATAAACTTTCCTTGAATCTATAATCCATTCTTATAATTTGAATTCGTTAGTATTGTTGAAATACGAATCAATTTTTTTATTGATCAAATCGTAGGATATTTATTGCGAAAGAAAAATGAAGAACATTTTATATGAAATAATAAAGCAAAGTTTTCATAATCTAAGAGATGAGGGACTTTCTCGAGTCTTAAAAATTCTTCTGCATCGGTCTCATCCACACTAAAAAACTAAACCTCGAACTATCTTCTATAAAAAAGAGCATGTCTCTGCATTTTGAATCGCACCCCTCGTCATAGTTAACACACACACAAATCATATTCAAGTTGTTGGGTACACTCCACAGGAATCAGTTCATTTGCGAACCAGCTCTTATCCTATGAACTCTGCGACACCCAGCTCTCGTACCGTTGCAGATTTGCACTTTAATTTTTTTTCGTTTTGTGCTTACAGTTTGTCGTTTTGCGAAATGCACAAATACTAGTGGAACATGCATATAGTTAATACAAAAGTGCAAATAGCAGAGTCCCAAAATGCATGTATGCATTGGGGTCGTAAAGGAACCGAACTCACACTCCACATTCTCATCCTCAGTAGGTGATAGCAAATAGTCCTAGGAAGTTAAGCAGGTTTGAGATGAGAAGTCACAACATGAATTTAGGCAGTATCTACGTTGTTTTAGATAATCCTATGTTGTTTTAATGCTGAATTTTGTGATAATGATAGTATTTAATTATCTTGGCAGCAACAAGTTCAACCCCTGCTTCATCATAATACGTTCCAAGAATTGGCAGCAAGGGACATCATCTTCACTCTTGACCAATGTACTTCGGCCGATGTATGTGACGCGTATTGATTGAGTGAAATTAGACAAGCATTATTATGTATGACAATATTGCATACGTCCTTCAACTCAAAATAATGAAATAAATATGCTTTAAGAATACTCAAATTAAATGGTGCTAATCTAAATACGACGGTATTTTGATATTTTTTACTTACACTATATTTATCAAAACAACGTTATCTTTAATTATAACAATCATTTTATATTTATTTATGTGAGTAAACACAAAACTTTGTGCTCACATGAAAACATAATGATAAGGAAACATGATGTTTTAACCGCATGTATTGCAGTAACATCTTCGTATGTGATCGCCTTTATTTTTAATACATCCGCCGTTTTTGTATGTCTGCTTTAGGCAGGAGTAGGCGCAATTCCTGGTGCGGCAGAAAATACCTCTGCGGCGGTAAATATCGTTAGGCACTAAGCATGAATCAGTGTAATCATCATCATCGTCTACACCGACAACATTTTTGTCATTTCCATCATCAGCATCATTGGTCATATAAGTATCAGGTTTTTCTTTAGTTACAGCATCTTCAGGGATATTGATATCGAGTTTTTTGTCATTTACGTCATCAAGTTTTCCGTCATTTAGGACATCAACTTCAGCCTCTGCTGCTTCTACTGCTGCTGTTAGATAGTATGTCTTGTTATTAATAATCAAAAATAAAACACGTGAAAGTTATGGCTAATAATTTTATCTAATGCAACAATAACATCAAGAAAAGTTTTAGATGGAATTTTGTGCTTACATGAAAATGCCAAAAAGAATATCAAAAGAAGACATCCACCAATTTTAATGTCCATGTTGTGTACAATGTATGCTTGAGATGCTGATATGATCATATATTTATGAGTCCCGAATTAATCTTGTTTTTAATGTACACAATTTTCGAACACTATAATCCATTTTTTTCAAAAATAACAACTTCCAAGATTCTTTAGTTTCAGACTTTATACGAAAATTCTATCTAATTTGAGCAGTCACTACAACAATTATTTTTTGTGACGTACTGTATGTGAAAAGGAAAAAAATTCGTAGATAAACTTTCCTTGAATCTACCATCCATCCTTATAATTTGAATTCCATAGTATTTGTTGAATTAATAAAATCAAATATTATATTGATCGAAATATGTTTTTTTACATAAAAACGAATCTTTTTTATTGTAATGATAAAATAAAGTTTTCATAACTAAAGAGATGAGAGACTTTCCCAAGTCTTGACAATTCTCCTATATCGGTGTCCTTCATCTCTAAAGAACTAAATTTCGAGTTCTCTATAAAAAAATATCACGTCTTTGGTTTATTAATCGCACCCCTCGTCATAGTAAAACCTTGATATACAAATATAAATATAAGTGATAAAAAGTCGAATAAAGCCTATTCTGATCTTCAATTGACATAGTGGATATGCTAATCCCCACGGTTAAAATTCCCTGAAATTCATCTGACTAGCGGGAGTCCACCCTTAGATCAAAGAGACACATCTTGTGAAAATCCGCCGATATAATTGAGATAACATTCTTTTTTTATCAATAAAAATATGTTTATTACATTAGAATTAACAAAACAGTATACTGTAAATGATAAAACTAAGTTTTCCTAATATAAGTGATCTGGACATTCTCGAGTCAAAATTCTCTTACCAATTTTGTCTGTCAATTATTAATTTGTTTATCTCTCTTTCGATGTTTACACCAACAAAAAAGAACATTCTCATATTCATCAAAGCAAAAAGGACATTCTCATCCTATTCATATCTTCATCACCGTTTGCTTACCGTATATATGCATATTCAAAATATGCTTGTGAATTCGGATCTCGAGCGATATTAAAATTTTATAAAATGTAAAAATGTTATTTCAACCGTTGATTTTAATATTAAAATTTATAAAATTTCTTATCGTGATAGCATTTGATCACTACGAGTACCAAGTACATCGTCTACACCATTGGATCTTTCATTTACCTCGTTATCAACATAGTATATGATCATCCGTTATTGTACTAACAATCCTTTTACAAGAAAATTAAATGGTGCTAATCTAAATACGACGTTATTTTGATATTTTTAATTATACTATCTTTATCAAAACAACGTTTTTTTAACTATAACAATCATTTTATATTTATTAATGTGATTAATCACAAGACTTTTTGCACACATGAAAACATAATGATAAGAATATTAATAATCATTACATGATGTTTTAATCGCATGTATTGCAGTAACATCTTCGCATGTGATCGCCTACATTTTTAATGCATCCGCCATTTTTGTATTTCTGCTTTAGGCAGGAGTAGGCGCAATCACTGTTGCGGCAGAAAATACCTCTTTTACTGTAAAGTTCGTTAGGCTCTAAACATGATGCAGTGAAATTAACATCTTCGTCCATACCGACAACATTTTTGTTATCAAATTTTCCGCCATTTAAGACATCACATTCAGCCTCTGCTCTTTCCACTGCTGTTAGATAGTTATTGTTAATAATAATAAAAAATGAAATGCGTGATATGTTATGGGTAATTAATTATAACTGAAGCAATAATATTAAGAAATAAAATTTAGATAGAATTTTGTGCTTACATGAACACGCTAAAAACAGCATCAAAAGAAAACATCCACAAAGTTTAACGTCCATGTTGTGTACAATGTATGCAAGAGATGGTGATATGATCCTGTATTTATTAGTCCCGAATTAATTTTGTTTTTAATGTACACAATTTTCGAACATTTATAATCCATTTTTTTCAAAAATAACAATTTCCACAATTCTTTAGCTTCAGACTTTGTGCAAAAATTCTATCTAATGTGAGCTGTCAAAGATCATTCACACGACCACAATTATTATTTGTGACGTAGTGGAAGTGAAAAAGAAATTGTTTGGTAGATAAACTTTCCTTGAATCTATTATTCATTCTCATAGTTTGAATTCGATATTATTGTTGAAATAAAAATTAATTATTTTATTGATCAAATCAAAGGATATTTATTGCATGAAAATTGAATAATGTTATAATATGAAGAAAATATAAAGAAAGAATATAGACAAACAGAGATGTGAGGGACAAAGTAGAGAGGTTTTTCTTATTGATCTTGTCACATACTACAAAGCCTTTATATAGGCCTTATAAAGAATATGAAATGATATAAAACTCAAAAGTCATACAACTATCATTATTGTGTATTTATAACACTCCCCCTTTGGATGACTTGAGTATAAAAAAACTTTCTTGATCTGCCTCGTTAAAACCCTTGTCTTGGAAAAAACCCAATTGGGAGAAAAACCAAGATTTGGGAAAAAGAGTACAGATATAAGTCTCCCCCTCAAATTAATATTTTCTTAATTTAATACTAGATTCTTCATGATATGAGACTTCAAGACCAATTATATAGGGGAAAGTAATCGTTTGTCTGAGTGTATGAATTGCCTCGTTAAAACCCTTTCCTTTGAAAAACCCGATGGGATAAAAACAAAGGGAGGGAAAAAGAGTACAATCATAACACTCCCCCTCAACTTAACGTTTATAGACGTACTTTGAGTTTTGATGTAATGATTTGCGCATTTATTAATCCTTCAGGGATTTCTTATCATATCCAAAAGTTGCATTATACGTCACAATAATTAAGCGACTAAAAATAATAGGAATTAATGCGTTATTCAACTACTGGTGAATAGCTTTCCTGAAATTCACTCTAAACTTATGAGTAAAATTTCGTGCAACCAGTTTGACTTTGTACATATAGCTTTCTTATATTCAAACATTTGTGTGAACACCCACCCAAAGCTTACTGGTTTGCACTTCGTATATTGGAGCTTCAGGTCCAAACAAACGATATTAATTTACTTAAAGTATCCAGCTCTTTTAGTTACTTTGACATCGATATTTATTTTGGGATCATGATCATCTTCTTAGACGACTTTGAATGCAAAGATATAACTATATTTACACTGTTTCGATAATCCAACAGTGGTGTTGGCGATGTATCAAATTATCGTCAATATTTTTGTTCATTTTCTCGTCAAAAGAAATCTCTTCTGGAGTTTCCCTTTATTTATGAACTCATGTAACTTATCGACATCTCTTTACATCGTATATATTTTTTTCACTTACATGGAAGTATATCCTTAGATCCTAGTGGTTTCCCCACATATACGATGTGTCTCAAATAATTTAAATCTGGAGTTACTTCAGGAATCTCCAAACGAGCTGGTGCATTTTCAAAATGCATATGTGATTTTGTAACTTTTGGCTTATGTAAACGCATCCGGTTAATATTAGGTTCAAAATCACATTTTGTGTTCTTCGATCTAAGGTTGATAAGGAGGAATTTTACATCTCCTAAAAGGATAATATGGAAGAACTATTCAATTTCCTTCTTAACTATCTCATTTTCTTCTCCTCCTAAATTGGAAATTTTAAATCATCAAATTAACAATCACAATATCGAGCTCCAAATTAATTTGCTCTAGATATTAGATGATTAGTGAGGACTCGAACCCCACATATTTTCCAACCTCTTTGTGGTCTTAAATTAAATATTGTGGAGGAAGAATGTGAACATTTCATTGCACATAATTTCAAGTTCTCTACTGGAGATACTTGTGAAAAATATTTACTTATGGTCGATATGAGTCAAGTAAAATCCTCAATTTTGAAGTTGCATTTCTCAAAATCTAAGGAAGTTAACTTGATTATATGAGTAATAATTTAAATATATATTCGCAATATTCATGACTCCACTGGGTCAATTTGCGACGTTATATGAACTACTAATACTCATTCAACCAAATGATAAATTTTAATTTAAACTTTAGTGTAATTTCTCTGCATAGTCTAGCCAAATTATTTAACTGGCTTAACTAGATAATGAGTTCACATTTGTGGTTCCTTCAGGGAACATAAGAGATTTGCGTTTACTTTTATTAAAAACAGTCCATGTAAATTTGCCAAATTTACATGCCGATCATGCCGAGTCACCATTTGAGAAGAACTGCGGGTTCTTAAGTGGGTGTTCAAGTGAACTTTCGGTGATCTTTCGGATCATCAGTTCATTAGGTGACTGACTCAAACTTGCCACAAAGAAAGAGATTACTATCCACTAAACTTCCGGTTAGTGATATCAAGTAGAAGCACTTGATTTCTCATTATGCATTTCTAATGGTTATCTCATTTACACTCTCTATAGGGAGTAATGCAGTACTTACAAGGATTTCAAAGTATATATATTACTCTTTAGGAATAAATGAATTATATATATTTACCCGTCGAAATACTATATTTATATTCATCCATTTCGCGAGTTAAATATCACTCTTCTGGAGTGATGACCAAATTACTCTCGGAAAATAATATTTTACATTTATCTACTCGTAAGATAATGCATTCACTCTTCAGGAGTATATAACTTTCACTTAAATCACAATAAATAAAAACATAAAAATATTTAACAAATAGAAAATATTAATAAAATATACTCACTTCTAGGAGTAATACTTTAATCTTTATCTCTTCTATCTCTTCAGGAGAGAAATATACATACATACTCTTCAGGAGTGAAATATACATACATTCTCTTCAAGAGTGAAATATACATAAGAATAATAATGTACATGGTTTTTCTTCTGGAAATACATGTATATAATTCTCTTAAAAGAAATCAATAAATAAATAAACATGCTTAAACTTCAGGGTTTACATGTCATACATTCCACTTCAGGGGAATTGAAATATATACCAAGTGCATTGAACGCAATCATTTCAGGTGTTACATTTACATGATTCTTTTGTATGTCTCTTGTGCAAGATTCCACCTTGGAAATCCGAAATTAATTATAAAGCATCATTCCACTTCAAGGGAATTTAAAGGTAGATATTACTACATGTGTGTAATACATTTGAGAAATCAAGAGACAAAGATGTGAATCATTGCACTACATGAAAATAAATGATGATTCCACTTCCGGGGGAATCAATTCTTACAATATTGGTATTTTTTTTTTATGGCTATGACTCCATTCCAGGAGAATCAAACCATTAACAAATTACTTATATTAATAGCACTTCGAGTACTACATGTTTTACTTATTCCACTACGGAGGAATTATTTCATAAAATATAATTTCACTTCAGGGAAATCAAATATAATAGATAAGTAAATTTCATCTTAACGAATTCACTTCAGGGAAAATCAAATTACTTACATATGTGATTCAACTTCGAGTGAATCAATCATTATCACTAAAAATTACTTTCTTATGATTCCACTTCGAGGGAACCAAAGGATAAATTGATGTATACACAACACTTACGTAAATTGAGAAAATAAGTTGATAAAAAAATAGTTTTACAAAGCAGAATTTTTCAAAATATGACTCAAATGATGTCTACATCAGTTCCCTTACCGATCACTTTACCTTAACCTCTCACCTTGAGCAATTCGTGCTGATAACGTGTTATAATATGAAGAAAATATAAAGAAAGAATATAGACAAACAGAGATGTGAGGGACAAAGTAGAGAGGTTTTTCTTATTGATCTTGTCACATACTACAAAGCCTTTATATAGGCCTTATAAAGAATATGAAATGATATAAAACTCAAAAGTCATACAACTATCATTATTGTGTATTTATAACAAATAACATTTTATATGAAATGATAAATTAAATTTTTCATAATCTAAGAGACGAGAGACTTTCCCAAGTCATAAAAAATTTCCTGCATTGTTCTCCTCACCATTAAAAAACTGAACCTCGAGTTCCCTTCTATAAAAAGGAGCATATTTCTGCATTTTGAACTGCATCTCTCGTCAAAGTTAAACATTAATATAACAATATAAGTGATAAAAAATCGGAATAAAATTTGCTCTGATCTAAAACTGACATAGTGGATATGTTAATCCGCACAATTAAAATTTCTTAAAAATCATCTGATTAGGGGAGTCCGCCCGTAGATTAAAGAGATACACCCTTTTGAAATCCGCCGAGATAGTTGAGATAAAACTCTATTCTTTTATTGATTAAAATATATTTATTACATGAGAATTAATACACTATATAGTTATATAGTAAGAAAAGAGATCAGATAAAAACACTATATGTTATAAGTTATAAACATATCTATACCCTACATCTGTAAAAATCCTACGCTTTCAAAATTGGGTCAAATTTAAATTCGAAAACAAATTTATTGATTAAATTTACTTCTAAAATCAAACAACAGTGCATATTAGGAAAGTCAAAATAATCTAAAATAATTGCGGGGGAGGCTAGCAAACGGACCCTAGCTTCAGATAGATTGAATTCAGCGAGTCTCTAATTCTTATTTGAATGTAAATTGAACTAAAAGTTAAGTCGTCATAGATTTTGATGTATCTAACAATTTTCGCTTACAATTGCAGATCTAATGTATCTATCGCATATATAATCGACATTATTTTCTCAATCATACATCTAAATGATTCAGATGATGTATGATTCATAAATTTACAAAAGATGATTCATGAACCATAGTACAAATGACAACCGTCAGATGATGAATGATTCATAAATATATAAAGGATGGTTCATGAATTATGATTCATTAATTTTTGAACCATAGATTAATTAAAATTAAGTTTAATTATATAATCATGTTGATACAACTTTCTTACTTTAAACTTTATCTCGGGTGTATGATTGATAAATTTAATATGGATGGTTAATACATTATAAAGCTTTGAACCACACTTCCTTAAACTAAAAAATGGTTCATGACCATGAGTTTATAGATAATTTGTAAAATCAAATCAGTGTATTATGCCAACAAAGTGGTGCTCTGTTGGTTGAGGGACCTGACAAAGAAACCACATGGATTCGAACCCTGGCCTCACCACTTTTCCTCAGATTTTTCTGGGACTTCATTTCTCCCGTCTGTGCATGTGGAGGCTGTTTATTCTTCCCGCCTGTGCGTGGAAGCTGTTGATTTGATGCTTTATGATGCTCATTTCTTCCCCCGTAAGAGGAGACCTTTAGATGTCATAGCTATGGATGATTGAAGTTTATTGGTGGTAGTGCCTAGATGGCTTGTGCGTTCAAAGTATTAGTTGTATTAGATGAATATGTAATATCTTGTACTCAATTGTAAACTCACCCATCAAAAAAAATCAGTGTATTACATTTATACTAATTGATACTTTAACAAATAATATGATTCATAAAATTATAAAGAATGGTTCATGAACCATGTTTCATTAATTAGCGAATCATACATTTTGTATCCAATTAAATTCAACTACGAATCAAGTTTCATACTATGAATCAATTACGATTCAAGTTTCATTAATTAACAATCAAATGTATTTTTGAAAAAACTAACAAACACACTTAATTTTCCTAAATATATAGTGAATATTTCAAATTTCAAATTTCATTATCATATGGTGGCATAATTTAGGGAATGAGTTATTAAACAATGCGCAAGAATATCATCTCAACCGTTGATTTTGATTTATTCGACGGTTGAGATTAGATAAATTAGGAATCAAAATATGTGGTTGAACTAGCATAATAGACAAATCATTGAGAGTAACGGTTATCAATATCAGCCGATGGATGAGTTGAAATTAGCAATTAAAATGATATTCTTTCAACTCACAAAAATTTGTTTGTCCTCCTAGAACTTAATCATATGCTTATATACTTGCTTTTTCGACTCCTTTAATCATATAATATTTGAAAAATATGCTGAAACAAAATGTGTCTTTATTACTTAAAATTGAAACAAAATTGATTATTGTTGATACAATTGAGGGAACGCAGGCATGACCCTCCATCCCCTTTATTCGAATTTCAATTTATGAGAGATCAGAACCATCCGAAACATTTCTTTTGGTGACGACATTTACCTGATAAACGGTTTGGATGTTTTTGGTATCTGTAGCAGTAACATTTATTGACTAAATCTCCCTTCTTTTTACTGCAATCGCCATCCAGATAAAACGCATTGTTATAATAGCATGAGTTAAAGCAAAGACGGTCGATGCATAAAACCCCTACACCAAAATAGTGTTTGCTTAATTCTTTATCCTCGTCGTCATAATCGTTCGCCATAGTAGCAATTTGATCACTATCAATATCAAGTACATCATCTACACCATTAGATCTTTCGATTAGCTCGTTATCGTTGTCAATGTGATCATCTGTCGCATCAGTAACAAATTCATTTTCATGTTCATCCTGTACACCAAAATATCTTTTTTCTAGTTCTTTATCATCATCGTATGTGTCAAGTGATCGTCCGCCAAACACAGCTTCCACTGCAATTAAAAAAATACTGCTTATTAATATAAAAATCAATAAAAGTGTACAATAATCGATATGGCTTTTTAAATTGATTGGAAGCATTTTATCAAGAAAGTTAATCGATAAAATGTTGATAGATTGCTCACTTGAAAATCCCACAAACAAGACCAAAAGAAACAATCCATGAATATTATTTGTCTTCATATTTTCTTATGTTTATAAAAAATAATTAGCAATCAAGAGTTTATTTATAGTAATATAAAGCTCACGAATTTCACATGTCATGCACAGGGACTATGCATTTCAGATTGAACATGACTTTCCATGATCCCAAAAGCCACATATTTAATAGTTACATAATTCCGAGAATTTCAACTTTCAGTATCATTATTATGATAAAAAAGTGTACATGGATCAGCGGTCTAACGGTCAGTTATTCGGTCTCTGTTTACAGAGATCGGTGGTTCAAGTCATTCTCTTGAGTGCATATTTGTGCCTTGAGTTTGGACTCTATCCGCTCCTAAGCAAAGCGAGTAATAAAATAAATTTTAAAAAATAAAAATAAATATCGATCAAAAACATCATTAGTCGATCACCAATTAAACCGTTTACTTTTAATCTCAATTATAGGGGTGTGCATAACCCGTCAAACTCACAAGTCACAAACTCCACCGAACCAAATGTTTGGGGTCGGGTCAACACGAGAAACCGAGGAAGAATGGATGGTTCGGGTTAACTGTCGAATCACTCGAACATTCTATTTAAATACAAAATACTTTAGATAGGATTTGAATCCTACTTTTCTAATTCCTAGACCTACACTTTACTCTTCAACCACTTCACTAAAATTTCACTATATTATATTATTGTTAGTTAATTTATATTAACAATTTTTTGTTAGAAAAATAAAAAAACACTCTTTCACCTTTTCTGTGTTTTTATTTCTTTCACTATTGGCGAATCGAAAAAACCCGACTAGCTTTTTTGTCAAATATTTTTGGAATGGGTTGAATACGGATGAGTTTGGATTGTCTATATATATTTTGGATTGATTTGGATTTAAAAAGGTGATCCGAATATTTTTTCTGATCGGGTATGTTCGGAACCAAATCCATCTTAACCCGATCCATGCACACCATTACTATTCATAAATCCAACCGCACAGGGGCAAAACTGTCAATCACAAATGAACCAAACCATCAACGTTCCAAAAAAACAAATTCCAAATCATTAATCAAACCGTACGGTGTTGATTACGGGGCTGCTGTGTGTTGGCTGCCTCCGTCGCATGCGATGTTCTGTCTGGTTTCTGGGTTGGAGTGCTGGTGAAGCTCAGCCGTCTGCGGTTGTTCTTCCTCGGGGCTCTGCTCCGTTTAGTTATCTTTGCTGCGCCACCGTGTCTGGTGCCATCTTCACGGCTCTTTTTTGGGTTTCGGCTGCGATTCTTCCCGGCGTCTCCATTTTCGGCGTTACAGCTGGTGGTGATGCTTTGTTGGTTGGGCTTGCGGCTGCATCTTCTTTCGTCACGTGTAAGCCCCTGCTGGCACGTGGTGTTTCTCTTCTTTCCACGTGTTCAAATTAATTGAGTAGACACGTGTCCCACTTGGCGCTTAAATTCGAGTTTGGTGTCGGCAACACGTCCACAAATATGGCGCCGTTCTACTCTACATTGACGTCAGCCGGCAATTTTGGTTCAGTTAACTGACTGGGTCGATTTCATTATGTTTCAACTGAACCAGTTAATTATAGTCTATGTTTGCTTCCCATCCGAGATTGTCTTTCTGAAGGTTCAAATGCGTTATCTTTTTATTACCACTGTCGTCTCGGAGGATAGTCTTCATGGACGTACTTTTCAGGACCGTTCTGGAAAGCTGGTTTTTTGGGATATCATTTAAAAAGTTTAACACTCATATCATTCGCTTTTCACTGTCTTCTTGGATCGCCGATTTTCCAGAGTCTCGTGCTTCTGTCATATTTGTTCGCCGATTTTTTGGTACTGAGGCAAAGTATCTCGTCACACTATGCTTACATTATTTTTATTTTGTGTTCGAGATCTCCATTCGCTTGTCGATTGGGATTAAGTCCTCTTTTATGTACCGTCTGAGTCTTTGTACTCTTATTATCAAAAAAAATCATTAATCAAAACATATATTTCTCGGAGAAGCTTTCGGTTCCCACAAATCTCAAAATTGACTTTTCTTAGAGAGAAGATACCAAAACGACGACGAATCCGACCACCGGTAAATCAATCAGCGTCCGAGCTCGAAAAAGGAAAGGTCTGTCCTTTTCACTTTTCTCTATATGTTTTCCCTTTTCCTGAGATTTCCGGAGCCCTGATTTTGGCTTGATAACTGATCATAGAGTTTTGAATTTGATTCTGATATGTTCCAGTTTTTAGGGTTTTTCGGTCTTTGAAATCTCACCCAGAACTTGACATTTTCTGTTATTTATTTATTTAATTATTTCATATTCGACTCAATTAAGTATTTGTGCTGTTGTTGTTGCAAATTGATTAGTACTTAGTATAAGAGTTATGAATCTAGATTCTAGAAACTGGGTTTTTGGAGCTTTGGTTACTTTCAACCTCCGATCGAAGAGATGAGGTTTGTGGTCTAGTTGAAAATTGATTAATGAGGGATGGAAGCTGAACAGGTCGATACCGTGTAGCCCTGTTATGAATTTGTTTAGTAATCAAATGTGGGTGGCGAATAATAAAGGCTAGAATGCTGACAATGTCTCGTTGATTAAACAAATGGGTATTGTTTTCAAGTGCCTGTCTGGTGTGCTTAGTCTAACTTTTGCAAAAAGTTTTAATATTTCGTCTTTTGTCCCTTCGTTTTATGTTTTAGGTGGGGTTAGTTGGAATTTTATTTTTGAGAAATTGGGCGTGATGAGTTACTTGCTTGGTTTTCAATATTAGATTGTCGTGGAAGGTGATAGAAATTAATAATGAGTTGTTTGTTTTTCTTGTTATTATTTTCGTTTGGGTATGTATTTCTAGATTGAGCAAGATGGAGCATTTGTATGCGGCTGGATTAGTTATATTTTTTATTTTGTGTCTGGAAAGAATTTGGAAAAAGGTACTTAGGCCTCCTTTTGAGGTTGTGTTTGGCGCTTCTGTGTATGTTTTGGCAAGTATTTTACATCATGGGAATCTTCTTTTCATTCTTTGCGCTTTTGACCTACTCCCCAGTCCCCATGTCTTTTCCTCTAATTTGTTTTGCTCTTTATTGGTAAGCAACTTAGCATTGTGTTGTTCTCTGGCATTGATATTAGTGTATTTGTTGTTCCAGTTGAAATTGGTAGTAGCTCAAACTCGGGATCTGCGCGCGTCACCGTTAGATGTCATTCCGCAAAATATATCGTGATGTCAGGGAAGGGATTGGGAGCTTGTCAAGGCGAAGTTTTGAAGTGAAGGTTTCAGGGCATCAAGGAGGAAAATCGCAAGGATCCGTTCATGAGTTGGAAGACAGCGCGGAGGCTCAAAGTAATTGCTGGGCTAGTCTACCCTCTGAGCTACTATGTGATATAATCAAAAGGTTGGAGGCTAGTGAAAGTACTTGGCCCGCGCGTAAGAATGTGGTTGTGTGTGCCGCTGTTTGCAAGGCCTGGCGAGAAATGTGCTTAGATATTGTGCAAAGTCCAGAGATATCCGGGAAACTTACTTTCCCCGTTTCATTAAAACAGGTTTGTCAATTAGCTCTATCTACTTGCAGCTGGTTAGTTCACATTAGCCCGTATCAGACCATCAGGACGTTTAGCGAAATTGCCCATTTGGAGTTGTGTTATAAAATGACTTAATGTATTAATTGCTTCTAAATCGATGGTACTCACTTGGCAGCCTGGTTCTAGAGACGGAATGATTCAGTGCTTCATTAAAAGGGACACATCTAATTTGACGTATCACCTGTTTCTTTGTCTCAGTCCAGGTATACATCCCTTTACCCTTCTCAACAATTTTAGAAAATTTATTTACTTTGGGTTTACAAGTTGCCGTTGCACAATTATACGCTGAATTGGAACTGTGCGTAAACTAGAAATATTTTCTCATCTCATGTGGACGTCTGAATTGAGCTTTAGTAGCTTTGTTGAAATCATAGTATCATGTTGTTTGGGCAGCTTTGCTAGTTGAAAATGGGAAGTTTCTTCTGTCCGCCAAACGTAACCGCAGAACTACCTGTACCGAATATGTGATTTCAATGGATGCCAATAACATTTCAAGATCTAGCAGCAAATACATTGGAAAACTGAGGTATCTATTTCCGTGTTCCGGACACTATGCTACTTAAGTTCTTAATTTGCTTCTGTAATTGATAAAATAAATTTTGGTCACAGATCTAATTTTTTGGGCACAAGGTTTATCATATATGACACGCAGCCCGCGTACAATAACAGTACTGTCGAACCACTTGGTCACTCCAGCCGTCGATTCTTCTCAAAGAAAGTATCCCCTAAAGCTCCTTTGGGCAGTTACAATATTGCTCAAGTCACTTATGAACTGAATGTACTTGGCACTAGGGGTCCTCGCAGGATGCATTGTACCATGCACTCAATCCCTGCGTCGTCCCTCGACCCTGGTGGAGTTGTTCCTGGGCAGCCTGAGCTTATTCATCGCTCCCTCGAGGATTCATTCCGCAGCATATCTTTCTCCAAACGAATTGACATTTCAACCGAGTTTAGCAGCTCCCGTTTCTCTAATATTGCTGGAATAATGCAGGAAACGAACATGGTCCGACAGAGCAGCCCCTGATTCTAAAAAACAAAACCCCTAGATGGCACGAACAACTCAGTGCTGGTGCTTAAATTTCCGAGGAAGAGTCACTGTCGCATCTGTAAAGAATTTTCAGTTAATAGCCGCCACACCTTCAGCACCGCCTGCAGCTCCTCCAAATGCACCATCTACATCTCAAAACACCTCCGATCATGAAAAGGTCCTGATGCAGTTCGGTAAGGTCAGCAAGGATATCTTCACTATGGACTATCGGTACCCTCTCTCAGCATTTCAGGCCTTCGCAATTTGTCTAAGTAGCTTCGACACCAAACTTGCTTGTGAATAAAACCCCCCGACAAAAAAATCTTATTTGGGTTATCTTGATGGTTGCAAGACTGAAACCTCTGGAACCCAAATGTTACGACAGCTTCCAGTATCCATTGTTTGCTTGCCAAGGTTAAAGAATATTTTTGCTCGATTGTCGGGTGTGTCGGTGGAAGATTTGACTATATCAAGTCAAATTGTAGTTGTGAATATCCACCAGCACTTTGTTAAAGTGTTATTCAAGATAACTTGGAATGTCCAACAGATGTTACCTGGACATTTTACATGCTTATCAGCTTGTGAATAAAATGGTTACACAAACATTTGACATTACCAACCTGGCAACCTCAGATTCAGTTGACTCTTGCTTGTGCTGCTTTTTAAGGATTCGGATTCTGTGCAGTTCTTTTGATATTTTTTAATATAATCCTTTGGATCGCAAGTGATGTTACGCAACTCTTTTGACCGGATTTGATTGGATTTGACCAACCTAATTTCAATTTTAATTCGTTTTTAAATTTTAATTAATTTGAAATACATATTTTAAACCAACTTAATTATAAATATTTTTATAACAATAGTTTTAAATAATGTGTTCAACGAATAGTCTATATTTTGAATTTACTTGTAGTATAACGAACTTAAACAATTTTATATGTGTTTAGAATACATATAAAATGTTTGTATACGTTGCAAGTTCTTGTGATGTTATATAAATGATATAAATATCATATACTTTAAATTTGAAAATAATATATTTATTTAAAAATTATTATTTTTGATCGGGCTTTTACGGGTCTAGCATCGGGCCGGACTTTTCGGGCCGAGCGGACTTCAGATTTCAAACCCTAACCCGGCCCGGGACTTTCGGGCTCGGACTTTTTTCAGCCTTAGGTTCGGACCAGGCCTGACCTTAAGGTTTTTTTAGAACTTTAAGGTTTTAGGGCCTAATGGACATCCCTAGTTACGCTTGGACTTTAAGGTTTTTAGTGCAGAATGATTCACTCAAGTAACAAATTTATCGGTTATCGCTCAAGTAAATATTTGAAGACACAGTAAAGAATTTTGAAGACACATCAGGATTGATGTGAACTATAAAATGCTAGTCTCACGCAATGAATAATAGCTTTGTGGAATTAAATTCCCAGCAACCGAGACAGGAGTTACTTCAGAAGCCGTTCTGACCTGGTGGTGTCTTCATATCAATGTGTTGTTCCAATCACCTATGGTCTAAGGTGTTCCTACTCATCTTATGAGTCTGTTGTTCTATAATTAGAACAATCGAGTCAGAGCAAAGCCACATTTTTGTGTGAACATGATGAATTCTTGGCCTTCACAAGTAGGGGGAAATTGACAGCAGTAGGATATAATTCTTGTATAAAATTTGAGCTTCATGTTTTGATGTTTGGTTTTCTGATTTTGTTACATATTATGTTGAGGAGGACATGTCATGGAGTCATGTTGAGAAGTGTCAGCATCATGGGGATCAGAGTGGTTATGATTTTAACACAATAAATGTCGACTCAAAAAATCTAAATTATTTACTAAATTTTGTTTACCATTAACTGTCACAAATCTCTCTCTCTACCAAAACTCTCTCGCCAGTGTTCATCGCCTTCCTCCGCTTAGCGGATGTTTCAGGTTTGGTGGCGCTGTGTGGAGTTTTTTGTGCTAGGGTTTGACGGGAGGTTCATCGTTATCCCTCGGTTTACCGAGTTTTCTGTTTTTTTTTTTTTGAAGATTATGTGCTGTCATTCAAAAAGGGTAGGATACAGACACTAAACAAACTACATAGACCTCAAGATCCCTGTAACACTAGCAGAGTTCACTAAAAACACCCAACAAAGCCTCCACAAACACCAACCGGCCACACAGGACACCACCAAGACTCACCCAATCAGACACTCAAAACTAGCACCACAATAGGCCACAACACACAAGACAAACAACTACAAAATCATGTATGCATTTAAAGTATTATAAACAGGAGTCCAATTAATCTTCAGCTTTGTGGCATCCATCTTAAGGAGCAGCATCTTCTTGACTCTCTCAATAACTCCCTTCTCAGTCAAAGCATTTCTTTTAAAAATGGTATCATTTCTACTCTTCCAGATTTCATATGTTGCTGCATTAATGAGGAACAAAGCTGCCAATTTCTCCATTCTACTCCTCCATTTGTGCCTAACCACCCAGGCAGCGAACTCATCCCAGTTGCGACAGTTTATGACAAGACCCAGCAAATGTAAACACATAGGTAAAGCTCTCATGTGAAGACAAGTAAAAAATACATGCTCTGCTGTTTCAACCTCTCTGTTGCACCAACAACAAGTCCCCGGCTCAACTCTGCTGTTTTCTGTTTTTGTTGCTGTTAAGACTGTTGTGTGATTTGTCTTCGCTGAGTGACGGTTTTGTGTGGAGTTTTGTTCGTCTGTTCGCTCGGTTGGGGGTGGAGTTGCGGTGGTGTTGTCCTCAATTTCGGCGTGCTTGTTTTGGATCCCAGTTGGTGTTCTAGCTGGAGGTCTTGTTTTTTCGGTCCACTGCTGCTGTCGCTTGGGGGGCTGTTTGTTCGTCGTTCTGTCCTCTGCTGCCGCCGACGGTGGTGCTGCATGTTGTGCTGTTTGTTGTCTCCGTTTGGTGCTGCCGGTTGTGGTACTTGATGTTTCTACCGCCGGTGGTGCTTCCTACTGTGGTGCTGTTTTTTTGGAGGTGAGGCGCCGCTGTCGCCGGTGATGCTGTCGGTGGCGATGGTTCGGCTGTTTCATCATCACCGTTTTCTGCTGCGGCCACGTGTCCTTTGCGTGTATTGCTGTCATGTTTCTATTGTTGCTGATCAGCTGCTCTGCGACGTGTTGGGTTCTCCCGTGTCTTCCTATGCTTCCAACACATGTCCGCTCTCTTCTAATCTCAAGTGATTCCATCCGTGCTTTATTGAGCTCACACGTGTCCCACTTGGTGCCTAAGTATGATTTATGTGTCGGCAGCTGACCTTATCTCGTTACACGATCCAATGCTCTGTAACACGTCCACAAATACGGCGCCTTTCTGCTTTATTGGTTCAGTACTTTGAACTGCACGGTTCATCTACTTTTCGATTGAACCAATCACCTATAGTCCATGTCTGCTTTCCATCCAAGATTATCTTTTTCGAGGTTCACAGTCGTCATCATTTTATTATCACTGCTGTCTCGGAAGTCAGTCTTCATGGACGTACTTTTATGTTCTGCCCATTTGTTCGTCCATTTTTTGGTACTGAGGCAAAGTATCTCGTCCACACTACACTTACATTATTTTTATTTTGTGTTCGAGATCTTCATTCGCTTGTCGATTAGGATTAAGTCCTCTATTATGTACCGTCCGAGTCTCTGAACTCTTCTCATCAAAAAAGAAAAAAACTTTAACTGTCACTTAACCATGTGCTTGAACCGTGGGAATTTCAAACGCTACCAAAATCGTGAATCTGAAAATGAAACGCTCACTATCAAAAAAAAATGAAACGCTCGATCCGTTGGATTATAAAAGCGTACCAAACAGACCCTTACGCGCCCCCAAGTTCAACTTATTCGATAAAAACCTTCTCTTTCTTCATCACTTTCCCAACATCCGCCGGAGTTATCCACCTCCAAGTTCCTTCCTTTCCGCCGTATCTCATCTTCCTGAACCAGATTCCGTATCTGGGTGTTGATCAATTTGATGAATTTCTGGGTTTGAGATTGTGTTTCAGAAATCGGTTTTGGCGTGAAAGTGGCGCGTTTTCGAGTTTTGGTTTCTTTTATCCTCAATTCGATCCTATGGTGGTTGATTTCGTTGAATTTTAGTTGAGTATTTGAGTTTGTGATTTGTGATTTTGTTAGGGTTTGTGATGATGCCTGCAACCGATCATCAAGGACTACCAGGACCGTTCAACAGTTTCGGTCGGTCGATATTGAGCAACAGAAGGGAGCAGGTTCACTCGATGGAGGGCTCAGCTCATGAAGAGGTTGAGCTGTTTCAAAAGAGAGTTAGTGAAAGGTTTCAAGAGCTCTCTTCTGCTGGATCTGATCAAGTGTTGTCTCTTTTATGGATAAGGAGTCTGCTAGATGTATTTTTATGCTGTCAGGAGGATTTTAGGATGTTGTTGTTTAACAGTAAGTCTAATTTAAGCAAGTCGCCTGCTGACCGAGTTGTGTCGGATTACTTTGAAAGGGTTGTTAAGGCTTTGGATGTTTGTAATGCGATTAGAGATGGGGTTGAGCAGATCAAGCAATGGCAGAAGATGGTGGAGATAGTGTTGGTGGCTTTGGGTGGACAGAAGAGTCTCGGAGAAGGCCAGTTTCGGCGTGCGAAAAAGGCTTTGACTGATTTAACTCTTGGGATGTTGGATGACAAGGAAGCGAGTATTGCGCATAGGAATAGGTCTTTTGGACGGAATAATGTGGAGAAGTCACATCGTTCTACGGGGACTTGAGATCTTTGTCGTGGAGTGTTTCGAGGTCTTGGTCTGCTGCTAAGCAGCTGCAGGCTATTGGGAGCAACTTAGTTGTGCCACGTGGGAATGATATTGTCGCGTCAAATGGATTGGTGGTTGCTGCTTATGCAATGAGCTCAGTTTTGTTGTTTGTGATGTGGGCTCTTGTGGCTGCGATCCCATGTCAGGATCGTGGTTTGCAAGTGCATTTTTCCATTCCGAGACATTTCAGTTGGGCTGGTCCTATACTTTCTTTCCATGAACAGATTGTCGAGGAGTCCAAAAAACGCGACAGGAAGAACGCTTGTGGATTGTTGAAGGAGATTCACCAGATAGAGAAATGCACTCGTTACATGTATGATTTGATTGATTCTGTTCAGTTCTCCCTGACTAAAGAAAAGGAATCTGCGTTGAGAAATGCAGTGGCAGAGTTCACACAGGTCTATGAAGCATTGAAGGAAGGCTTGGACCCGCTGGAGTATCAGGTGAGGGAAGTGTTTCACAGAATTGTCAGAAGCCGCACAGATGGTCTTGGGAAATTGGGAATAACTCACAATTGATCATAGTTTCCTTTCTTAAAACTTGCTTGTTTTGAAGACTTGTGTTGCTGGGATCAAATTTGATGCACTATTCTGAGTTCTGCCTTAGATATCCGACTGTGATTCAGGATAAATGCTTCTGTATAGAAATTTCCGCTGTCTGTTTTTCGTATCAAGGCTGTGTTTGCACTGTTACAATAGATTGTTCAAATATGAAAGTTCCTAAAGTTGTGTATTGTTATTTGGCATTTGCTCTTAGTGTTTGTTATGAAGATGCATATCACATAATCATCATTCTGCAGCAACTAAACTCTTCCTTTTATCAGGATTGTCATATGGAGTTCATGAATCATGCCAGTAAATGGAAATTATTGTTTGATACATATTACAGCAATTACATAGACTTGACAGTTGCTGCCTCCAGTTCCACACATTTGTTAGAATCTGGTAATCAGCATTTAATTAAACGACATGGCAGGTAGTTGACACTATTATGATACCTGCCTGTATTATCACCAAGATTCAGACACAATTGAGCCAGCCAGGAAGTGATAAAAGCGTATTGAGTTGTCATTTGCTTTAGAAATGAATCAGCCAAATCATAGCTTACAATTATTCATTCAACAAATCAATACATATTTTCATTTACAAAACAGCTTATGGAAATGACCATGTTGAGTATCATACATGAAATACCCAAATGTGTTTCAACATGTAGAAACAGGTCTGTCTAAAAAATGGTCGTGTTTTTTCGCAAAACCTTCTCTTCATTTCTTGTATCCTTATTTGTACTCCAGCAAAAATTGGTATTTCTGTACATGTGTGTTACCTGTTACATCTTGCTTGTTGCACCAAAGGCTTTCAATAGAAAAGCATATTCATATGCAGTTTCATGACAGTGAGCAAAACGGCCACCTTCGCTGAAATGACCTCCAATCATATTAGTTCTCAAGATGACTGAACACGAACATCGATTGCAAGTAATGTCCCGTACTTTAGCCACCCATTTCGCTGCTTCCCATACTCCGACTCTGTTATAAGTAATCACATGAAACATATTCAGTTCAAACATTGTTTCATAGAATTATGAAATCCAATACAAGACATTTAGATAAACTATATTATTAAGATATACCGTGAATCATTAAAGGATGCAATGACGAGAGTCGGAGGATGGCAAATGCCTTGAGGTAAATTCTCGTACGGAGAATAACTCAAGATTGACTCAAATTCTGCTTTAATTTGAGGGTTACCAAACTCTTCATAGTCCAACACGGTCAAAGACAAGCTAGAATCCTGTAAACTGTTGCATATGTCCAAGAACGGAACCTGAAATGAATATAAAACAATCAGCTCTCTGCAGCCATTAACACCAAACAGTTCCAAGTCTTCCTACCCTCAAAATAGCAGCGCCAAACAACTCAGGACGATTATTAATGGCTGACGCTACCAAAAGACCTCCAGCACTATGCCCAACAGCTGATAGTTTTTTGGTGTGAACAAACTTTTCATTAATGAGGTACTCAGCACAAGACACAAAATCTTGAATGGAGTTCATTTTTTGTAGTCCACTGCCGGATTTATGCCATGCTGAATCATCACCGCCACCTCCCCTGACCACAATTAAATGATATAAAAATGATTGCCATACGAGAAACAGGGATATGTAAAATGATAACAGTTACCTAACATCCGCAAAAGCAAGCACCCAACCTCGATCAAGTAAACTCAGACGGTCACTACACCAGCTTTTGTCCAAATCTTCACCATAGGCGCCATAGCCATACAGAAGCCCTGGGGAGCTCCCCTTATTCCATGCATCCTTAGAGTACAATATGGTAAGAGGAACGGCAACCCCATCATGTGAAGCTACTTCAATGTTTCACATGAGTAAGCACTCGAGAAGCTTCTCCAGGATGCTCAGAAATATTTTGGTCTGTACTTTCCTCATTGATTGTG